>VWZZ01007696.1:1006020-1036613 GCA_013399095.1 Psophia crepitans | reverse complement strand
CCCCCCCCCCCAAATCCCATTGTCCCCAGTGTCACCTCCTTCTCCTCGCTGCCTGCGCCTCCATTTCTTCCTGTGCTATTTTTAACAGGGTCTCAAGGTCTCTGCTTCCNTCCATCACATGCAGGGTGACGCTGACCCTGTTAGCACCACCACCTCTAGCATCCCTCCCTCAGCCCTGCCCTTGCTGCCTTTTAGCACCTCTGGTCCTGCTCCAGCATCACCTGGCTGCCGGCAGCACCTGAGCCCCCCGCCCCCCCCCAGCACCCTGCCTGCACACAGCTGGGGGCAAGGCGGGGGCTGAGCTGTTCTCGCTCCCACATGGAACCCCTTTGCTCTAGGAACCACAGCTCTCCAGCACCATCTCCCTCCTAGGCTCCATCCGAGTTTGCCAAAGCACCCGCAACGCCCCCCCCATTTCTGGTTTAAATTCCCAGCCCCTTATCATATTACAAAGTAACTGGGGCGCCTCTGCGCTCCTCTAAACTTAAACACCTTTTATTCTCATTAAAGGGGTCCGTGCCTCTCTCCCGGCTTCTCTATCTCCCAGTTAAAAGCTAATTAATTACTGTTGACTTTCCCAGCAGATGTTCTCGCTTCGGCGCTGGTCGGAAACGCGGTGATTTGCGAACCGCAGGACTCCGGCGCGGAGGAGCGAGGACCAGGGCGCACGGGCGGGCGGGAAGAGGAGCCCTTCCCAGCCAGTCCTGCTTCTGAAAAGGGAGAGAAAGTGGCTCTTTATGAGAAAGGCACTGGTTGTTTTTCTTGGAAAGAAGCAAAATCCTCAGATAGGGGTAAAATCCTGATTCCACAGAAAATTAAGCAGTGTGGATTTCAGTTGGGTCTGGTCAGAGGTTTATTTCCCCTCGTACAAGAAACCTCTCATAAATCACTGCTCTCTCCAAGGGCTTTTCAAAGCAGTGATGCAAAACAGAACTGCACTGTCCGCGAAAGGCTAGCTGGCCCCAAAGAGTGCCGGGGAAGTGGGGAGGGACGGGCAGCCACCTCCACGGCCCCACCACCCTGCCACTGCCACCCTGCGTCCCTCTGCCTGCCTGGCTGTCGCTGTGGCTCACAAAGGGCAAGCAAAGATGAAGATGAAACGGGTGCCGTGGGAAGGAGATGGGTGACAGCGCTGGACCAGAAGGGAGGCTGACCTGGCAGCACGCTGCGTGCTCCGTGGCAGGGAAGGGGTAGCAGCACTTGTTGATGGGGATACCATTGCTATGGTGTGTACAGGTGTCCTGGTGGGCACGGGCATCCCGGTGGGCACGAGCATCCTGGTGAGCATGGGCAGCTCCTGGCTGGGGCTGGCATCTCCATTGCTGCCTTTGCTCTGCCAGAGCTGCCCCTGCAGCGCCCTCAGTGCAGAGTGGGGCACAGGGGTATGAAGTCCCTGCCAACAGGGTGCGTGTCGAAGGCACCTTCTGCTGCAGAAATGCTGCTGAGAACGCTGCTAAGCAGCGAAGCTCCCGGGCTAACAGCCGTGCAAATCCCCCTGATGATTACAGTGACTTTCGAATATCGACAGAAACCTCTGTGCTAATGAAATGCACTGAAGTTAAGCAGCCGTGGAAATGCCAGTGTAAAGGAGAAAGGCCACCAAACAGGCACTAATGGAAACCCAAATCCCCAGAACTAACGGGTCGTGCTCAGAGGAGAGGGAAAGGAGCGGGGCCCTCCTGTGTCCCTGGACAGTGGTGTGACCTTCTCTGGCTTTGATGGTATGGTATCATCGTCCCCGGAGAGAGAGGGTGCGTGAGTGAGGGTCCCAGTGGATGGGTGAGAGCACTGGGGACAGAAACTGGGAAGATATGGGGGAGTTTATCCCTTTGACTCTCAGCTCTGGCACTATTGAGGTGCTTTTCCTTCCTGGGGGGCCTCCGGTGTGTCTGGGAAGTGCTGACTGTGGAGCGGGCGCCTAATGAACGCAGATGCTCGCAGCCCTGCCTGGCCCTGACAGACAGTTTCCCATCAAGCTGCGGGTAGAAAATGGGATTTCAGCTTTTCCTTTTCACGGTAAATGTTTCTGATTCTGCTGGCTGATGTGTTCACCTCTTGAGTTAATAGGCAATAAGCAAAGCGGTGTCGTTCTTGTTAAGGAGACAGAAAGGGCTCTATTTAAATGCAGTGTGCAGGGTGACATAAGCTGGGCTGGGACAATACCCTGTGCATCCCTGCAGCAGTTCGGGGAGCTGGGGAGGGTGGTTTTGCATCTTCTCCGACAGCAGAGGCAGAGGCAGGCTGTGCGCACGGCTGGAATACACCAGCGCTGAAAACAGGGCCTTTTGTCATCTTCCCGTGAGGAGTTCCAGGGAACTGAATCAAAAGCGACCTCAGTCACAGGTCCCTCAGCCCACTCCCTCCCCGGCTTTCAGGGCAGACCAGGCATCCTTTCCTAGCCCTGCTCTGCCCTGCTTGTCGCTGCTCCTTGCAGCGGAGCAGCGCAGCCCAGCGCTGTGCTGACACTGTGAATTGCATCTTGCTGGAGAGAGGCAAGAAATAGGGGCCGAACCCCTTCAGACAGCATCCATCTTCCCGGCGGGCTGCAAGGTGCTGGTGGCGCAGGCAAATCAGGGTGCTCTGTGCGGAGAGTATATCTGCTGTCGAACTCTTACATTAAAAATCTCACGTCGAGACGAGGGTAAAGTCACCTGGGCTGTCAGTGGGAACGCTCTCAAATTGACTCATTACAAAAATCTCATTGCTGATAGGGCTCCCTCTTTAAAGAACAAGTGTTGGATTTTTCTTGCTTTATAAAATTCTGTTTAAAGAAGAGATTACAAAAGCATTCTTGCTCCTTTGATCATTTGTAAGGGTCCTCTCCAGCGTGGGAGAGAGCAAGCCCCTGACCTGAGGAGAAAGGGAGGTGTGCTGAGCCAAAGGAGATGCTCGGTGGGGCAGCTCCTGGCCAGGCTCTCCTCTCCGGCTCGGAGAAGACGTCCCTTGGCCACATGCAGAGCCGTGCCAGCCACTGCAGACACTGCAGCTGCGTTTCCAGAGCCTGGTGTTGGTACCTCAACTGGCTGGTACCTTCTGATGGTCCTGGGATAGACCGGTGTAAAGGAGAGCAGGAATGCGGGGGGGTTAGTGACTGGGGGGTTTGCGACTGGGGGGGTTTGCTGGTGCTCACACACCATGTCCATGTTACATCGGAGGAGACCTTGCAGCTTGCTTTCCAAAGTTGACAAGTGGCGAAATTGGAGCTCCAGCCGGACCCGAGCTGTGCCGCCGTGTTGTGTGCTGGGAATGGGGCAGCACGCACAGAGGCTGGGTTGCACTGCCCACGGCATCAGCGCACACCTCCCCGGCAGAGCCGCTGCCGCAGCCGGGATCACCGCCGGGCTCTGCCGGGAGAGCTGCTGCTGAGGACGCGGCGGGTCACGGCCAGAAGCCTCCTCACTGCTGTGGCATGTGAGGGATCGGTTTCCCTACAGCCATGCACGTCCTTTGGCTTAAACACCAAAGCCCTGGCGGTTACAACTGGTTTTCTTTTCTGTCTTTTTATTGAAGGGCAGAATGTGTAGGGGAGGGAATGGCAGCCGGGTGTATTCTAATGAACCCTGATTTCCAGCAAAGCCTTTAATAGTATCTCCGTTTTGTCGTATCTTGCTTGAAAAATGAATTCCAATTGGTTTGGATATAAGCCTTTTCACAGGGACTGAGAACAAGCTGGAGGATCGGAAACAAAAGGGAACAATAATATCTTGAGCTGGAAGGCACGGTTCAGACCCAGCAAGGATTGGTGTGAGGCCTGGTTTTATCTAACACCTTCAATTAATTATCTAGGAGAGGGAGCAAACAGCACCTTAATTAAATCTTCAGATGACACTACAGTGAAAAGGTGTTAGACACCAGCAGGGGCGTGCAAAGGGGCTGGGGAAGGCAGCGGCACAGCCAGGAGAGCGCCGGGCTGACTCGCTGTGCCTTTCGGGAGAAGGACCTGGGACAAGCCGGGCTCTCCGGGCACCCCTTTCCACCCTGCTGCCTCCTGCTGCACCCGTGGAGGCGAGTGGGACGCGACCTCAGCCTGCTGGCTCCGGCCCCAGCATCCTGCTACCCCAAATCCCCATCTGAAGAGGTTTTGGTGCTGCCAAAACCATCACGGCTGGAATGGCACCCGCTCCTCCTGCCCACTGCCGTGCCGGCTCCGACCGCACCGCACCGCGGAGGACTCACACCTCCTGCGGCTCCTTGAGCATGTTTGAAGCTGCAGCTGGGCTGGGTCTGCTCCGAGGAAAGCTGAAACCCTTCAGACAATGTATTTTATGTGGTGGAAACCGAGTGAACTTAGCAGGGACGTAGCTATGGTCTTAGCTGAGAATGCCAGGTATATTAACAAAGAAACCGAGCAAAGAAATTTCTGGACAAAAAGCTAATTAACTAAAAATCGAGCTTCCAGAGGAAGTTACATAAACATTTTGGGGAAAAAAATAAACACGTGGAATATTTCCAAGAGAATTAAGAAGAGCCGTAACTATTTCAGCCTAGAAATGAGAAGTTAATATTGTGAACATAAAGATTTAAGTTCCTTTGCAGTTCATACATTTTATAACAGAAATCCAGACATCTAAAAACCAAAATAAAACACTCCAATAACAATCATAACTCTGACTCTCTCTTTTTCTTCTTTCCTGGCACCCAGACAATGGCTCAGAAATGCATCTCATAACTTGAGCTCGGCGCCGGAAGTGACTTCTATAAAATGGGATAATTAAGCAAGAGTAACGTGTTATTTTAGAAATTACATCCTCGCCATAACACGCCGGAGGAGGACGTCGGGCGGCCGCGGGCTGGGACCGCTGCTCGATGCGTGCTGGCACCCTCGGCACCGAAGCCGTCGGCACCCGCAGGGTGGGGGTTACTGGTGGCTGTGGGGTGCTTGCAGCTACCCCGGCTGTATTCACGCTTTATGTTTGGAAAGAGTCTTTAAATTGCATTTAACTCCCAGCTTCTCTGCTGCTGGGAGGGCGGAGGGGAGGGCGGAGGTCAAAGCAAGGCTGCTCCTGGCAGACTGATTAATTCAGGCTGTGCGGAGCGGGGCTGCGGTGCTCCGGGATGACAAGCGCTGACATCTCCCCGTGCTTTATCCTGCTGCACCGAGGCTGCGTTTTGCATCTCGTAACGTGCGTCAGATGTTTTCGGGGCTGTGTGGCTAATAAACCAGCTGCTGACAACTCCCACTCCCCTGCCTCTTTTAGTGATGGGGCTATTGTCCCTCCTTTACATCCCGGTGTTTATTTTTCCCTACTGTTCAGATTAGCTTTAACTTCAGGTGGACACCAGGCTTTTGTCCAGGAAAGGAAAAAAAGAAAGCGATCCCACGAGCAGCCAGATCTAACAACATCTTGCGAGGACCTCTGAATATTTCACGGAGAGAGGCTCTCAGGGTTGCAGGAGAGAGGCTCGATCCGCACTCATTCATAGTTTAGCACATCCTCCGCCTCCTCCCACCTTCACAAGCGATTGCGCCTGAGCTCAAACACACACGCACCTTCCTCATGCTGAAAACATGTCGGCGGCTTCCCGTGAGGAGCCAGACCAGCCCCGGCTGCCAACCCGGCCGCCCCAGCCCTGGGAGGGGGGATGGAGAGGAGCAGCAGGAGAACCGCTGCCTCCAATTAATCCCGAGCACAGTCCCAGCGCAGCCAGAGCGAGCTCAGACTTATCTCCCGGCTGCCTGATTTGGCTCCTCTCCCCCAAACATTTGGCAGCAGCGGCTGAGACGGGGCGGCTGGTGGAAACCCACAAGGGTCTGCCGGGGCTGGAGCTGCTTCAACGAACCTGCTGAGGGTCCCTGTGGTGGGAAGGGACCCCTCAGGCACCCCGGGGCAGGGGGCACTCTCTCTGCCGTGCTCCGCTCCCGCGGTGTGGTGCCTCCTCGCTCCGTCCCTCTCGCCTGCTGCCGGTGGCCCTGCTGGTCACCGTGGGCACGTGGGAGCCTGGTCCCGGCTGGGACCGGCGCCAGAGCTCGGGCAGAAATGCTGCGGGGAAGGCAACCCGCAGCCAACTCCTAACAGAAAGGATGAGCTGGCTGGTTAAAGAGGTGTGAAAATAACATTTTGTTTTGGTGGTGTTTTTTTTTCTTCCCTAGTCCTATTAAAAGAAATGACTGGTGAAATCCCTGCAGCCGAGGCAGAGCCGGCCGCGCTGGCAGACGCCTCCAACCTTAATGCAAGGACGGAGGCAAGCGGCGGCTGGGAGCCAAGCCGAGTTCTGCTTAACCTTGGAGATGACCCATCTGCCCAGGCAGCTTCCTCCAGCCCCGCTGCGTGGGCACGGAGGGATAAAAGGATTCACGCCGCCGGCACAGAGCAGTAAGTCACGCTGAAAAAAGAAAAAAAGGAGCAGCAAGGGCAGAGGAAGATCGAAAAAGGGGTGGAATAAGCCCCGGGAAGAGGGAGAGGTGAAGGAGCGTTTGTGTCCGGCGCTGCCCAGAGAGGCCTGGCGTGCTGAGCAAACCCACGCCCTCCGCTGCTCCCTTCCCGCTGCACCGACAGCAACAGGATATTGCCCATCATTTGCAAATAAACCTGCGGCACCGAAGGAGCCCTCCTTTCGGCCGCGGCTCTGCGGGCGGCACAGCCGTGCTCCTGGGGACAGAGCGCAGCGAGGCGGCGGGGCCTCCAGAGCCCCGCTGCAGGAGCTGGTGGCACATCAAGGGGGGTTAGCAAGGTGCCTGGATATCCAGGTGACATGTCAGAGGAGCGGGTAGAGATGTCCCCGTCCCTGCAGCCCCGAGCAGTGGTCACGAGCTGCCCCTCCGGGGTGCCGAGGCACGCGGCGATGGCTTCGGGAGATGCTCCGCAGGGCGATGACCCGGAGTGAGAAGAGGCTCGTGGGTGCCGCACGCCCTCCTTGGGGCCCTCCTGCCACCACCTCCGCCCAGCCGCGCGGGAGCCCGCCAAGGGAATAAGGGCTGCCTTGGCTCTCCGACTTCAAAGCTGCGAGGGGAACGTAATGATGTGCGAAACGCTGAGCTGCCAGCTCCCCGCGGCCGGCCCCACATTTCCTTTGGAGTAAATAATGCTGTCTAATGAGACGGTTTAATTGTGTCACGCTAATTCCACGTGAAAGGAGACAAGATTGAGCACGTGCGCAGTCACGGTGGGTTCAGGACCCCAGCCTGTGGCATGTCCCCCACCCCACGGTGGCCCGGTCACAGCAGTGCTGCATCACGATGTTCAGCCCGCTGGCGAGCAACAGGGACTGCTCTGGAGATAATGGGGTGACTGGTCTTGTGCAGATAGCACGGCCGCTCCGGGGCACCCTGGGGGGCATGTGGGTGAGCGGCAGAGAGACGCTGGGTGCTGGGCAGTGCAGGGGGCTGAGGGAAGGTGCTGCCCTACACTGGGACCCTTGGTTCATGCCACAAGGGTCTGTGCATGGGGCTGGGCTGCTGGGAGCAAAGCCAGGGCTCCGGCAGTGTGGAGGGGACAGCCCATGCCCTAAGTTTTTCCAGGCTCCATGGGCATTCCCGATGCAAAGATATGGCGTTACCTTTGATGGCAGCGGCTCAGGGAGAGGTGCTGCCCAGACCTGCCTGCTGCTGAGGCCCCATGCAAATACTCCAGGGCCAACCCATGGGCTGGCTGCAAGCAAACACCATCCGGGGAGCTGGGAAACCCTGGCAGCAGGACACACCGTGCCTGGGGTGCAGTCATGGCCCCGGCGATGGGCACGGCTGCTCACAGGCTGAGTGTGGCCATGAGCACCTCCCTGCTCCCACTCCACTGGGCTGGGCTCGGCTTTGCCGGAGCAGCTCACATCCAACCTCGTTTTATCCATTTCTATTTCTTGAACTGGATTAAAAGAACAAAGACCAGGAAGAGCAGAAATGCATACAAGGGGTAAATCGAGCCTGGGAAATTCCCTCCACGAGTCCAAATCTTGGATTGATGGTCCCCAATTTCCATCTCCACGGCAACATCGGTTTATCCGATGGCATGTCCCATCCCCCCACGCAGGCGTGCGCAATGCCGCGGCGCTCCTGGGTGGTTCGTGACCCCTGTTATTCCCCTGGATTAGCGTTTTGTTATTGTCTTCAGGTAGCCTGAGCTGGTTCCCCATGCTGGGACTGCCGGCCAAGGTTCCTGGCCTCTCAAGTCCCCAGGCCTGACTTCAGCCATCGGCCACATGCGATGAGCAGCCAAGAAGCCCACACCTGCACCCAGCCACCCCGGCCACCGCAGGCTCTTTCCAGGATGTAAACCCTTGGTTTTCAAGGCTGTTTTCTCACCAGATGAATGAAATAAACCAATGATTAAAAGGAAAAGTAGGAAAATAAATTGCACCATGTGCAGTCGTTTGGACACCCCAGATGGCTTGTCAGCAGGGTTTGACTTTCAGGTCTCCAGCACAGATGGCTACCTCTGAAGCCGGGGGAAGAGCTGTTACCCGCCATGCGCGGCAGCCCCCGGCACGCACCAGCCCTCGCGGTGTTTCTCCTCAGAGGTCAGGGGCTGTGGCTCAGCCCCTCGGCAGCCCTGGGGGTCTCACATGTCCCACTGTGGTATGCTCAGGGGAGGCACCACTCACACAACCCTTGCACCAGATGGGTCCCACCGTGCCAATGCTCTTGTGCGCTACCTCTTGCGCAGCTCTGTTTGCACGGGGTGATGCCAAAACACTTTGAGAAGCAACTCAGCCAGGCACTGTGCCAAGGGCAGGATGCAAGAGCCAACCTCGGGCAGGGAGCATGGGGGAGGACATGGTGCCGGGGGGAGACCAGGGCAGGTTGTGGCAGCTCAGCAGCCACACTCCCCCCTCACTCCCGTGTAGTGGTGGTGCCGACAGCCTGCCTCTCCTCCAGGAGCAGCCTTCAGAGCTCCTTTCCTCCTTCTCCTCACAGATATATGGTCTAATTTGGAGCAGCAACTCCTTGAAGCAGAGGCTGCATCAGTCTCTGCCTGGAACCACCAGACACGTCGGCGTGGTGGCATTGGCACGAGAGAGTAGCAATAATCATTAGTGCCGGGACCGAGGGGATTCCGTGCTGTCAGTGATGTAGCATTTCCATTAGGAGCCTCACGCTGCTCTATTACTACGGCATTAGCAGGAGCACCACCGCGGCAGCCGTGGGAGTGGGAATGGGTGCGACTGCGGTGGGGCAGCAGCTCCCCACCAAACCGCAGCCAGGATGCAGCGGCGATGCTCACAGCATCACCCAGGGGTGGGGGGTCTGTCTCCCATCACCGATGGGTCACCCCATCACACAGAAGAGTCTGTCAAGATGGTTTCGTGTTTGGTTTTGTTTCCATTTTTTTTACCCCGAGTCCTCTGGTTTTTATTGTAAAGCTCCAAACTTTCCCCTCCACTTCCCTGCGTGCAACAACATTTCCAACCCTCCCCTCCTCAGAGACTCCAGAAGGCTCCAGGAAGAGGGAGGTTTGTGATAAACAGATGGGAAATGGGGAAAATAGTCAAACAAAGAAAGGAATGAGAAGGAGAAGAGAACAAGGTGCAGATTCCTGGCCGCTGGGGCGGGAGGGGGAAGCGGGAGGATTATTACGTTAGGAGCAGCTTCAAACTCCCAATTCTCAGGGCACGAAACCTGCACAATTTAAAGTAGTCAAAACAAACCCTTTGCCGCTATTTATACTTGAGCTGCCTGCAGGCGGCAAAACCTTGACTCCATATTCCAGACCTAATAGATTCCAGGTGTTTTCCAATAAACTCCCCTCCTCCAGCAAGAAGCCTGAATAAGCTCCCTGCACCTTTCGGTCCCTCATCCCCCTCGGAGCGGCCGGAGGGAAGGGGCTGGCCTCGGGGAGAGCAACCTGGTGGCCCCGCGCCGAGGCATCTCCTGCTCCCAGCCTCCACTGCCAGGGCTGGAAGTGCAGGCTGAGAGCCAGGGCCATGGCTGCAGGGGGGCTTTGCTAACGGAGGGGTGTGGGGTAGCTACGGGATTACCTCTCTGGAGCCGGGCTGGCTCCTGGGGGTGCCACCCACAAGCGCAGGTGGGGAGGGGGTTGCATGGGACCAGTGTGGGATGGGAGATGGGGTTTGCAGGGGCACAGGGTGCTGTCTGCGCCTGTTAGGTCCCCATCTCCCCCTCCCACATCATTATGGATGACCATGGAAGCACGCTGTCTGCAGCCACGGAGGGGGCCAGCTCTGCTGCAATGCTGCACAGCGCAGCCTCCAGCGTGGCTCCGGCACCTTCCCCCACCACAGCTCTGGGGCCAAGGCTCTGCCCCAGCAACGCCTTGCCGCAGCGCTGAGCGCAGAGCAGCTCAGGGAGCACCGGGGGGGGGCACAGGGAGAGAGCGCCCACCCGCACCCCTGCCTGCAGCCCTGCTCCCAAAGGATGCTTAACTCCTGCGGAGCTGGGAACTCCCTTTATTAAGGCAGCGGAGGAGAAGCAGCAGTAAGACATGCTCAGCATCAGGCAGCTAGGCTGGTGACAGGGGTCCAGCGCTGGCTGCTTGTTCCCCTCTGCTTTTCTGCCATCCTCCAAAGGGCGGTGGGTGCAGCCAGGCTCTCTCCCTGGCATGACCCCTGCACCCTCTCAGCCCACTGCAGCACCGCCGGTAGCGTGTTTTACGGATCGGCTGCCATCCTCTGTGAGCTGAGCGAGGTTCGTCTGCAGTTCCCCAGGAAGAGGAGTAGGTCTGGCTAAAACCAAGGCATGCTTCAGAAATTACCCGTGTGGGATAGTCTAACCCCAGGTGCCTTATCAGATTTACCCAGCTCTCTGTCAGGAGGGTACTGGGACGGAGGTACGAGCTGGCTGAGCCACGGAGACATGCTGCAAACCCTGCTCCTACTCCCTCCATCTCCAAAGAGGTGTGCATGAAAGAGCTCGGAACTGATTTTGTTTTATTCATGTCTCAGAGCCAGAGGAGACCACAAGCATTAGCACTGCCTTGCACGTGCCAGAGAAAACTCCCCACCAGTTCCCTTAGCGTGCGTAGGAAATCAGACCTCAGCATCTGAGCAACACCCACAGATTTAAGGACCCCATACCTGAAGGACCTGAAGCATCCCCTTGCTGCAGTGGTTAATTTCTCTCCCAAATAAATATTTGTGCCNTTTTTCCTTTGAAACCTCCAGCTGTGGCATCCTGCTTTACCTGCTAAGCTGGAGAAGCCTCTGCTATCAGATATCTTCCCCTGGTGCAGCTCAGGTCTCCTCTCCTTTGATCAACTGATTGGGATCCTTAAATTTCTCACGGTAAGCAGGTCTCACAGCTCAGCTCCGCCGCGTATCTCAGCCTGCTTCTGATCTTGTTACTGCTTTCCAATATCCTCTGCAGGAATGAGGTCACCAAAACTGGACCCCGGCTGCTCTCACCCTTACCTCCGACGCAGCACCCGCCGTGCCCGTGCCGTACCCCAGCCCGCGCAGCACGCGTGGCATGGGAGCGGGCACTGCCGTCGCCTCTGCAGGCAGGGCTCCACAGACCCCACGGCTGTGCAACACCCACCACGCTCCGAGACCAGCGAGATACAAGCCAGGGCTGGAGCAGGAGCCTTGGCACCCTCCAGCAGCGCTTGTGCCGGCGAGGGCGCATGCCCGCTCCTGTAACAAGCCCTGGTTGTTGCAATTTAGGGTCAGGTTTGACTTTCCTTTTTTTTTTTTACACGCCAAATGAGCAGATTTGCAGCTAAGCAGAAAGAAAGGTTGGCACCCAAGGCTGCTTGTAAGGGACGGGAGAGGGTCAGCGCCTGGAACTGGTGCTCTTGGCAGTGAAACTGAGGGGGAGAGGGGAAGAGCTGAGCCCTTTGGAGTCATCTGAAATGAAACAAATAAAAAGAAAGCGCAGCAGTAAAGACAAACAGTTCGCAGGCATAGTGTTGGCATTTTGGCCTAATGACTGATTAATCTAAAGCGGAGTCTCGTTACAGATTCATGGATGTCGATGGGATCAGATCGTTAATTCCAGCATCCACTGGCCGTGATTAGCAATCCAAAGTGGCAGAGCCCGTGGGGAAAGGATTAAAGGCTCAGGCCAGGGGAAGGGAGCAGTGGGAAATGGGAAGGCATGGTCAGGGAAGCCATTGCCTCTGTGATGAGGGGAACACGGCGTGGTCACTGAAACAGCTGCTGCTGTGGTCCCAGGACAGATTTGCTCTGCAGTGGTGGGAAAGCCTCTTCCCATCGGGAACAAAGACTAGAAACACAACCCGAGCAAATTCTGACTGTATCCCAGTCATGCTTAGGACAACCACACTGAAAAAAAAGACCTGATGATGAGACTAGCAGGAAACACCACCCATTGCTACCAGCAGACCTCTTGGAGTCCCTGAAGAGACAACCAGTGGGTGGGTAACCTGCGGCCATCGTGCCCTTTGCTGCACAGCATCCCCGGCTCAAGCATCCCTCTGTGCGACAGGGCACCCCTGGGATAGCTGTGGTGGCATCGCTTCCAATCCATGCGGGCTGGCAGCAGTCAGAGGAGAAACCAGCAGAGCCGTGTCCCGGCCAGGCTGTGTGACAGCAGCACCAGGCAGCCCCAGCGCAGCCCCAGGCTCCAGAACTGGGGGCAGAGGCGCTCAGCCGGTTCCAGCGCTGCCGGTCGGAGGAGACACAGCCCCAGAGCGATCGCCATCCACTCTTCAGCTGTCGGATGTCAACTGATTAATTTTGTCTGGGATTAATTAAGGAGCAGCCAGCGACCGCTGTGCTGGTGGAGGGGGCTGTGGTGACCTCCCTGTGGCAGGCAGCGGTGGGAAGCTGGGGTCAGCGACCTCCTCCGCAGACACAGCCACCGCCAGGCCGGGCTCTGACCCTGGCGGGGTGACGCATCGTTGGCCCAGTGGCTGTCGGGGGTCACGTTTCACCCTGTGGAGCCCCAGTGCCAGGGCCGCAGCAGCGCATCGCCCTCACGCTGCACCCAACCACTTCTTACTGGTTTCTCGCCAGCTCGGTACTGGTTTTCGGGATGGCTGTAGGGATGCAGACGGGTCACACCGACCGAGCTGAGCTCACCGCTGGCTGGCTGTTAGGCAGGCACAGTGCTGCCTCGCTGGCAGGTCTGTTGCCAAGAACCTCCTGATTCGGGAGCTGAGCGTGCTGAAAGGAGGTGTTTTGGGGAATAAAAGCACTGAGGTTTAGGGAGACTCGGTGGAAATCTGAAGACAGAGGAGGCGGGAAGCGACTGGTTGAGCAAAACATGTAGCTAGATGTGCTATGCCAGCGCATAAGCACCCCCATGGGATAAGTGCAGGTGAAGTCTCACGTGCTCAGTGCTTTCATGCCAGCTTGTCGGCACAGCCGTTCCCTCCCTGGCCCTTGCGGGAAGATGCATTCCCTCTGTGAGGAATGCGGGTCCCGGCAGAACGGGGGCAGTGGCTCCTGCAGCGAGGGGTGAGGACAGCCATAGCAGCCAGCCGCGGGGCACGGCCAGAGCTGCTCTCACCGTGGGTAGAGCCATCCCGGCCAGCAGCTCATCCAGCCTGCTCCCCCACCTCAGCACCCAGTCTGCGAGGGGGCAGATAATGACAGCCCTCTGTTTCATGTGGCCGCAAATACCTGAGAGCTGCTCGGGGATGGGAGTTCGAAGATGAATCATCGGAAAAGCTGGACCTGCTGTCCCCAGGAGGAGCTGAATGTCCCCAGGAAGAGCTGAATACCTGGGTAGCATTTCACAGGCACGGGGGGTTCAAGCGACCATTAAGTGTGGGCGCAAGATGCGCGTACCCTGCGCTCCCCGCAGACGCGTCCTCGCCCTACAGGCAGCTAACTCCCCCTCTGCCAGGGCTAGAAAGCACGAGGGGCTCTGCTCTGCCCCGAGCAAAGGGCTGGAGGTTGGAGCAGCAAACCCATGCTGCTAGAGCCCAACTCACTGCAGCCCCCCAGGAACCCCTGCACTCCTGTTTCTCTCCTGGATCTGCCTTGCAGAGCAGCCTGCAATCCCAGGCGAGACCCTTCTCCCTCTGGGAAAACCTCCCAGCGAAACAACTTGGAGCAAAGGCAGAGGCATGAGACTCTCCTAGGCCCCTGGCACTCGGTCTTGAGGGATGTGCATTAAAAGCGAAGTACGTTTCACGGTGCCAGTCAAGCCATGGATGCTCGGCGAACGCGCTGGCAGCAGCATGCACGTGGTTATGATTCTGTGGAGCCCCTTGGCCCCCATGGGAGCTGCCCCCAGAAGACTGCAACACTCCTGCAGTGCTTCTAGCGCTGGAGACAGGATTAGGCCCCCCTTCCCCTCCTGGGTGCTGCGTATCCGGCTGTGAGGGAACACCAGCCACTGTGCATCAGTCCCCGGGCTGTTCCCTGGGGCAGGTAAGGGGACAGAAGACCCGCATTGCTGGTGGTCCCCAAGCCAGCGGGCAGACGCTGCACAGGGCAGCAGCGACGGGTATCACTTACAGGAGGCAGGCGCACAGGGTGGCTCGGGGTTCACTGCTCCTCCACAGAACCACCCCCGCACGGAAGGAAAAAAAGGAAAAGACGGGAAAGAAAAGGAAAAAAAAAAATCGCCACCACAGGGAAGATCAGCTCTGACTCCCCAGCTGGGGCATTACCACCGCTATTGCAAGAGATCCCTGTCAGAGTTTCACAAAGAAAAACTACCAGGAGAAATACATAACCTTTTCTTAACATCAGCAGCTCAATTAACTAATGACAGCAAAGCATTCTCCAGTGTCACCAGCCCCGCTCGCCGTAAGGCGGTGGGGGCGAGGGGGGCCACTGCGTATTTATACAGCTGCACCCGGCCTTTGGCTGGGGCTGGCTACTTACTTCTTATCTCTGGCAGGATCTCTCCCGCTTTTCGCACGCGTGCGCGCACACATGCTTTCTAGAAGCGAGCTCCGCTCTGCATGAGAAGGTTAACAAATACCAGACTGCCTCTAAAAATACCTCCCCAATCGATGCCGAACGTAAGCCAGCCCGGAGTGCCAAAAGCTGCAAGAAAAGCCATTTGCTCCCCGCAGGATCGTCCCTTCCCGTCTCCCCTCCACGCCGCCGGGAGCTCTGGATCTGTCCCGGCTGCCCGTCCCCTTGTCCCCACCTGGCCATCTCTAAAAGGCTGGTCCCTCTACTTCCACTCATGCAAATGCCTCCATATTAAATCATTTGTCTGTGTTGATTGATTCAATACTGAGACGCGACTCGTAGCCACTTGTATCTAAATAGAATCTAAATTGTTATTACGGCTCCATAGTCGCGGCTTCTTCAGCGTCGCCCCTCGCCTTGCCAGCTCCGCTCTGCTCTAATTGCCTTCAGCGCGCTGAAAACATGAACGCGTACAATTTGCAGGGAAGAAATTATCATCACATCTCCTTTCAGATCTTGCTAAATGCTGTTGTGTTTATTCATTCGCCCTGCGATTGCTCCCGGGGCAGATAGCAGCAGGCAGGCTAATAACAGGCAGATAGCGCGCACTTCTGATCAGAGGCCAAGAGGAACATTAAAAAAGAGGGAAACCCATCGCTGCGCGTGCCGCGGGGACAGCCCCCGGAGGCTGTGGGGACCTTGGCGCGCCGGCTGGCTCCATCCCACCTGCCGCACGCCAGGGACGGCCGCTCCAGTGGCGCGGGAGCCCTCCCTCGTGCCAGGCTGGGTCCTGTGGGGCCGAGGTGGGCTGCACCTCTTCTAGCGGTGGGGAAACTGAGGCAGGGAAGGCAGTGGAGGTGGCACTGTGAGTCTGCATCCATGCTGAGGCAAGAACTTTGGTGCAGGGCGTCCTTGTCCAGCCGTGTCTCTGCAAGGTGAGTTACTCCCCAGGCTGAGCCAGAGCGGCCGGCAGCACCGGCCACAGGCAGAATGGCCCTTTCGGGGGGAAGGGGGCAGAAATGCCGACAGCCTCAGCTCTGGGGAGCAGCTTGCTGGCACACCCTTCCTCCTGCCAGCACTTGGCAAGCGCCCGCTGAGCCGGGGAGCTCTGGCAGCAGCCCCAGGAAGGGGGCATGGGCCCAGGCTGGCCATAAATCACCCGCCGTGTGTGTCCCTTGGCTCTGACCTCAGCGGGGCCGAGATTAATGGACTATCCATTTAACCCCACTAGCCCTTAACTAGCCATGAAGCGCAGGAACAGCTCACCAACAGCACCGGTGGGAGCAGCCCCGCTCTGTGGGTGGCTGGGGCGGCGAGCATGAAGAGCCCCTCTTTTTTGGAGGAAAGCTGCCTGGGAAAGTCATTCTCTCCAAGCAGGGGGGAGCAGCCCTGCCACTTCTCCCCTGTGCAGGACATTTTTCATAATTACAAGGAAGAGCTCAGTCACAACGGCTCGACACAGCTGCAATTAGTACCTAGCCTGCTGCTGACTCTTGCAGCCTGTCCATGCTCCACCTTCTGTTAGGGAGATGAACGGAGGCCAGGGCATCTCCCCAGGGTGCTGTTTCCCACACTCACAGCACCAGCTATATGTCAGGAGCCCATGGAAGATGGGTGGTGCCAGCCCCTCCGGGTGGTCCAACACAGGGCCCCACGCAGCCGGGCTGGAGGCACGCAGCTTCTGTGGGGACAATGGGAAGGGAACGCCCGTGGTTTCATCCCCACACCCCAGCAGTGAGGGGCAGGTCACCCTCCCACCACCCCATTCTCTCTGCTGATGGGTGCTCATCTTCTGCTGCCCAGCATCAGGGAGAGCGGGTTTGGGGTTTCCCACAGGTTTCCCTCCCTGCTGCTCTGCAAGCCTGGCGTTGGTCCCAGCAGCACCCAGCAAACGCACTGCAGGAGGAGGCCTTGCAGCAGAATAAAGCCCCCAAGGCAGACCCAAGATGCCTTTGCAATTGCTGGCACCAACAGGGGTGGGTCAGAGCCTTGGCTGCAGCACCGGTGTTCAGACTGTCCCAGCTGAACCTGCCACAGTTTTACAGCAGCAAAGGGATGGGGATCTGACCGGTGTGTCCTTGGGCTCCCTTGCCAGTCCTGTGTAAGGTCACACGGTAACCCCTGGGGCAGGGGACCAGGCGCCTCGCTCTGTGTGGTAGCATCGTGCCCTTACACAATGAGCTGCTCTGCCTTCCCAGCTCCAAGCACGGCTCCTAGCTCCTTCTGCCATCAACTGACTCCGCACACCCATACATCCATGGCCTTACCCCACCGCCACGTCATGAGGGGTACCAGAAACCCCAGGGCAGCGTACCAAAGCATTTTGGCCATTTTCAGCCCCCCCAGCTCAGCTCACAGCCCTCTTACACCATCTGAAACCACTTTCGGTTTTTTGAGACAGCAGCTTTTTGGCCGCAAACACCGCAGGAGGTGAATGCAGCATCCTCATCAGTGACAGGACCTGGGTCCTGCTTCTGAAGGCGAGGAAGGCAGAGGTGCTGTGCTTCGTGCTCTGATCCACCTTCTTCCCCAGCCTCAGGAAGGCCCGAAGGGTGATGGCCACCCAGCAGCGCAGCATCGCCAGGACCCACAGACACCAGTTCCTCTCTACGTGAGCAGGGCTGGCCGGCTGAGGATGGCCATGGGAGTCAGAAGTCCCCAAAACTGTGGTGCTCACTCTTTCAATATTGTTATACAGAAAAATAGAGTAAATATGAATGAATTCAGTATTAACTGCATAAGATAGGACGCTGTATATTCACACGGTTAAGTAAAAGACAGTAAATGGAAATCTTTATCACTATAGACTGCTGAATATTAATAGTTATTGTTTGAGTCGCTGCAGCGTGGAAAAGTCAATTATAACCTAAGTGTAAAATTGTCCTGAATTATAGATAAACTAGGCAAGGAAAGAGACGAATCTTCACCACACAATACAAAAACCATGATAAAAAGAAGAAATAAATGCGATAAGAACTTTAAAACTGTAGCTGTCAAAATGCACCGAATGATTCTTTACATTAGTTAACGCTATGTATAAACTGGAACCTTGAAAGGGTTAAACACCTGCATGTTAAACACTTGCTTTATTTCTGCAGCCTACACAGAGACACGGGCAATGGAGGGGAACTAACACGTTTGCATCTTCAGCGACAAAGCCTGAATTTTCCAAATAGCTCAACCCCCACATTGAGGCTGGGGTTTTCCAGCACCCTTTCAAGGACCAAAAGAAATGGTCAGGTTTCCCAGTGTTTTCAAGAATGGAAAGCTGGAAACACAAAGGCATGTGCCTTGGTGGTAGCTGCCAGGCCCTGAGCACCTAGGGAGACCTTGTCCTTGGTCCCTGCTCGAGAGCGGAGCATCATCCCTCTGCTCTTGCCAAGGCAGAAGCTCCCTTTAGGATACTGCAGGTTGCTGACTCCCAGCCTGGGAGATGGAATAGAGCTGCTGCAGCCCTGCTCCCTCCTCGTGGCCATACTCGTGACACCGCTTCAAGAAATTAGGATACAAACCACAAGCACATTCCCAGAGACCCTATGGAGGCCTAAGGGGGAGCCCTCACTGCACCCCACATCCCTTGACTGGGAAGTGACCACATTTCTTGCATTTAATTCCAAAAAAAGACAGATGGGTGTCCCTGAGAGGAGGTGACTCTGCTCCCTTTGGGGACAGCCTAAAGCTGGCTGAGGTCTCGCACAGGGATGGTGTGCCACAGAGCTCTGCACAGCGTGCTGGGGGAGAGGGGTTGCCCTTTCCCACCCATCCCAGCACCGCTGCAGTTGGGAAGGAGAGTGATCCCTTGTAAGATGTCACCATTATTTTCCATGGCCGCTCCTGGCAACGTGCAGGCACGGGAGGAGATCATGCCTCCGAGTGCCTCCAGGTCCCCCATCATCCCAGTCTGCCCTGCTGATGGCAGTGGTCTTTCCTGATGTCCTCCAGCTATGTTACTCAGCCACTCGTCCCACCTGAGTTTCCACAGCCACAAGCAAGCCCCTGTTGCTGGACCTGCAGGCCAGGAAGCTCAGTTGCCCTTGTGGTAGGAGAGGGGCTGAGCCAGGCAATCCTTAGCCCCTCGAAGGGCCAGTGTCCATTTATCGCCCCAAACGGAGGTTTCTAAATCACATTAGCTCCAGACGTCGTTACTCCCAGGTGGTGCCAAGTGACCTGTTACAGCAGGAATAGTAACAGCAGGTTTCCAGAGCAAGGAGGTTTGACCCGACACCGAAGGTGATGTGCTTCCTCTTCAGTAATTAACCCCTCCCGCTCCCACCCCTGGCTGACACCGTGTCATTATTTCGCAGTCTGGATCCTTCAAACAAGTATCTCTGCAGGACGGCAGCTCTCACTGGCATCGTTTACCCCTGGAGTTTATCGTATTGCCGATCACAGCCGAGAGCTGCTTCCCCTGAGGAGGGGAGAGGGAGGCCGACAGCCCGCTCCCCCCTGCCTCTGCCAGCAGCAGGAGCCGAGCAGGGCAAGCCGTGCCGCCGTCGTGCTGGGACTTGCCGTGCTGATCCCAGCAGGAAATTGCAGGCTCTCCCCGCTCCTCCGTCCGGAGGTACCGGGTGCCTGGCTGCACTTTCTGCTGGCAGCAATGAAGGACTCGAGGCTACTTATAGGATACACTACGTGTCTGGAGCAGAAGTGAGGTGAAGCCTTAGCTCTGGATGGAGCAAGCCAGAGAAGTGGAAATTTCCACTTCTTCTTTCCACCAGGCTGGTGGAACTGAGGAAGATTCCCCCACTGGCCTCAGCCCTGCTCTCCGAGAGCCTCCTGTGAGAGAGAAGCCGAGACCACCAAGCCCTCGCTGTCCTCCTGTCACTATCCTCGGCTCAGATCTGCCTGCACATACCAAACCCCACTGCTGAGGTTGCACGGCTATTTTCATTATAAGCCATAATTAAGGTCAAAAACTATTTCTATTATAACCCTGCTTTACTCACTCAGAGCTTTTTGAAAAATTCTCCTTTTGCTCTAATTTTTTCCATGCCCTGAGCCCAGAGGCAAATTGGGAGTTAATGTTTGAATTAAGCCTATGGAGGAGCATCTGAGAGACGCCCACTGTCCTGCTCCTGCCACCGCTCCGGAAACAGCCTGCATCCCCAACCCGGCAGCACGTCCTGCTCTGGAGCAGGGGCTTTGCAAGATCTGAGCGGAGGAGAAAGCTGATTAATCTTAAGCTGATTAATATGGGACCATTGTTTAGAGATACCCCACGGAGTATTTATATTAATTCCACACTAGCACCGCACTGCGACCCCGCGCAGCGTGCCCGCGTGTGGATATTAGTGTAGCCTGAATATTAAAACCATTTCAAAATAATGAAATCTTGGCCACAGCCAAGATCAGAGCAGCGGCAGCTGACGGACCAAGTCCCCTGCCCATGCGGTGAGCTGACGTCTTTGCTGAGCCCGGTTAACCATCCACAGCCAAAGGATGACCCAGCACAGAAACAATTTGGTCTCGAAGCAGTCATAAATGTTTTGGTCTGGCAGATCACCCGCTGCGGGTCCTTCAGTGCTGCGGGGCAGAAGAGCTGTAGGAAGGTTGCTGTCATCAGGAGCTGATATTTGGGGAGATCCTATCACATCTGCTCTCTGTGGGGACACGGGGGTTGTAGCAATTAGTGTAATTTCCTTTAGGAATCTAAGAAAACATCCAAATTTGATGAAATTCCTACCCTTCCAGAAAGGCAGGTTAGCAGCAGCCAGCCGGCACCTCCAAACCACCTCTGCTCGCAGACAGAATTTGTGACTCATTAAGGCAACAAATATGAACAAGATCAATATCACAGTCTTGAACAACTCCAGGTACTATTGGCCCAGAAAAAATCATCTGATCCAAGCTGTGGGAGAGTTGAAACACCCTCTGGGGAAGACCCTGCAGGTATCCTGCCAGAACCGGGCAGAGAGGTGAAGACGAGCTGGTGTAAGGGTGTTTTTTGGAGCAGGTCTCTATTTCAAGGGTAGTTTCTCCTCACAGAGAGGCTGCTCAGGGGGGTCAGGTCGTGAGCAGTGACCAGGAGCCGGGCAGGCTTGTCTTGTGTGCATTAATCACCTCCGTCTGCTCGCCATACGGGCTGCCGCGGCCGGCCTCGGAGGGGAGAGGAATGCTTTTGTTAGCCCAGCGCACTTGGCAGCCGGGAGGGATCGCTGGAAAGCGAAGCGGGCACTTAACGAGCCGCGTCCTTCCATTATAATTAAAGCGAGACCCAGAAATCAAAGCTGTTATCCTCCTGCCCACACTGCAGGCGAGACGCTGCCCTCGGTTGTCCCCAAGCCGGGGTCTGAGCTGACCCGTGGGCTATCTGCCCAAGGAACGGCTGTGGACGCAGGCCAGGGCTGCTGGGGAGCCCCTGGTCCCCGACACCAGCTGGTTTAATTTACAGGTAACCCGTCTCCAGCGCGGAGAGCTATAGTGACAAGCTCTCCCCTTTTTCCTCAAAAGACTTCGGACGCCGGGTCACCTTCAGCGGGGAGGAAGGCCGTGGGTTTTGGCAGTGGTTCCCAGAATAAGAGGCACGAGCCTGGCTGCTCGCACGCTGCCTCGCCACCCTGCGCGGCAGGGCGATGGGGGAGCGCGGGGGGTGCGGCTGAGCTTTACCCTGCTGTGGATCAGCAGCAGCAGCAGCAGCCCAGCAGCTCAAGGGCAGCCCGGCAGCAAGTTTTCATCCAGATCGCCCCTGAAGTCGCGTGCATGAGCATGGGGGTGAGGAGAGGAGGGAAATCGCAGGGAGGACACCCCCTTCCTGCCCCCACCCAGCATCCCAGGACATCCCAGGGGTGTCAGCACAGCACCCCCCTCCCCGCCAGACCGACTCCTTGCGCTGGGTCGGCGTCTCTGTGACCACTGCGGAGGAGACCAGACTCGGCAGGACTCTTCTTGTCGGATCAACGTCTAATGGCCGCGCTGGGGGGAGCAGCCGAGCCGGGGACAGAGGGGTGAAAGGGCAATGACTGATTCACAAACCACCCAGTCACCAGAACAAAATTCCCCTTCTAACAAGGCATGGAGCAAACAAATTATCTTTGTTGTTAGGAAATCTGTAAGCACTTATCGTTATAATTACCATCTGTGGTTTTGCCATTCAGGTAAAGTAGCAGCAGCAGCTCTGATATGGGTTAGGCTCAGCCCCGCAGGCTGCTAATCAAAACCAACCCGTTTGCCTTCAGGTTGAAGATGATGTCAAACTTGATTGAACGTCCACCTTTGACGGCTTTACCTGAGACCTAACAACATCTGTGTCCTACTCACAGTAGCTCTGAAAGGTGATATGTGTGGAAGAGCGAAGCCGCCTGCATCCGCACCCAGAAAGGGAGCGGCGAGCTCCCACCAAAACATCACAGCTTCAGGAATCAATAAAACACAATTTAAAAAAAATAAAAATGTGTAAACAACAGAGACCAAAGCCCAAAGAGCCGGTCAGAAGATTTATATGCAGCTTAGTTCAAATTTCTGTAATCTATTTAAATTAATAGCCACGTCCCATGCCAAATTGCTTCCAGAGACCAACAGCTTCCAGGTTATTTTGTTCTTCGCAAGGAAGTGCAGAGGGAGACCTCACTGTGGGCTCAGCAGCGTGGTGCAACTCATCCTCTGAGCGCTGAAGCCCGGGTATGCAAGGAGCCTGGACATGTCGGTGAGCCGGACAGGTCCCCCTTTGCCACTGCCCAGCACCTCCCCACAGAGAAATGCACTGGCAAGCAGGTTTGGGGTTGCTGTACCCCACTATTTGCTGTGCTCAGTCAGAGCAGGGATAGGAGCATCCTCCCATTCCCAGACCCCATCTGCGCCGTGCCAGCTGAGCATGGCAGCCAGCAGCACGAGGGAGCCCAGTGCCCACCGAGGAGGCTCTCCTCACCGTGCCACACACTCCAGTGCTATCCAGGCTTGCCCAACATTTTCCATTTTAAGATCTTCCCTCAATTCCTTATAACTGTTCCAGCATTTAGATGGAGTTTTCAAATATAAAAAAATCGCCCAGACCTGGGGGCACAACCCGGGCCAGGAAGATTTCAGCCGATACGCTGAATGAGGTCCTGGAAAATGAAGATGGCCCAATTGAGAAATTTTTGCAGCCACTTCAAGGAGAAGCTGAAATGCCTCTGCATTTGTGGCAGAGCGCTGAATTTCCCTGGGGTGCTGCAGCAATTTTCCCCGTGATAATTCTTCCAAGTTGTGCAATATTTTAAGCTTCTGAAACTCCCGGGTCACCCGTGCTGAGCGAGTTGCTCGTGTTTGCTGACTGGGAACTCTGTGGATTTATCCGAGCCCCAAACTGGGGATGCTGGGGGGAGCTGAGCTCTCTCTGCACTTGCACCATGAAGTGGCCGAGGGGAGCGCATTGCCTGGTGCAATCTCCATCGCAGGTGGGGAGCGAAGGGAGAGGAAAACAGCACAGAAGCAAAGGGAAATGGAGGAACGTGCCAAAATCGGGCTCGGTGGGGAAAGGCAGGTGGGGACAGGAGGAGTGCCACAGAAGTGCTTGGGCTTGATGATGGGATCCTCAGCCTCCTGCAGCGAGAAGGCAAAACCATTTGTCAAATACCACCTCTTATTGGTGTTAGAAGGAAATATTTAACTCCCTGTGGGCGAAATGCCTGGTGTCAGCACCGTACAACTCACACAAAATGGAGTAGTATCAGAATACCAAGATCAGAAACTGCACCCAGGTTTCACCCCACACCTGTAAGCTCTCAGGAAGGCGCTCACAAATGAAATGATTTAGAACGGCATGAGTCTTCTCCTCCCTCTCTCCATCACACATTTGGTATCTCTGCGCAGAACCCCACCTGAGCAGGGCTTGATTTTAGCTCATTCTCTCTACCACATCTCACCTCTGGCAGAAACCAAACCCTGGGAATGAGAGCCCCAAAAGCTGAAAGCAGGAAAATCTCCTGGAAACCATTACACAACCCAGCACTGTTGCAACACGTCTGAGGTATAACAAACAAGGTTCTCAACATACCAGCAATACCATCGCTCTGCCCTGCGTCACTGCCATCCACTTGCAGGAGACTTTTCTTGTCTGTCCCCAAACCTCTTCTGAGCCTCAAGAGCCAGGCTAAAATCCTGTCCCAGTGTTATCCTGGTCACCCAGCCCCGAGGAACCACTGTCCTTGGAGGGAGGTAGTGGCCCTGGGAAAATGGCGTTGTGTGGATTTGTTTTATAGCATAACCTGCCCATCTGGGCGAGACGTCTGCTGAGGATTCACTGATACCATTTCTGCCTGCAAGCATGGTAACTGCTCTTACTGCAACTGATAAAAGGCCTTCCCTGCACCCTGCCTGCTTCAGGGAGCACAGAGCCATGCGCGGCGCCTGCAAAACCCTGCGTCCGACACCATCCCTCTCCCCGCGGCCCCGCAGCCAGCAGCAGAAATCAGTTCGCCGAGGACAGAGGCTACCCACTCTCAGCACAGCTGCTCCAAGCAAACCACGTCCCACAGGTTAACACCCGAGGGTAATATTTTAACCACAAGCTATTATTATTTATCCTTTATAGAGGCAGGCAGATGCGGGAGGCACTTCACACTGAGTCATGACCACACAAGTTATGGCCAAGGTGATCAAACTGCTCAGTGGCACCAAGAGCTGCCATCACTCTTCAGTGTCACCTGGAGATCTCCTGCAGAGAAGTCCCATTGTTTTCTGTGCTCCCCCCAGCCTTTCAACAAGCCTTCCAGCCCCAGCCATTCCCCAGCCCCAGCGGCCACCAGTGCGGTGCCAATCGCAGCCTGGCAGCTTCACAGTCCTCATTCAGGCACTGCCATCTCCGGGGATGGGGGATGCTGTGAACACCCCAAACCGAATGTGTACTGAGGGGGGTGGCCACTGGCCCCCACGCCAGGCTGGCAGGACAGAGCAGCCTCTAGTCACCAGGCGCAGCAGGGTAAGGAGATACTACAGCACCCTGGCCCTTCGCTGTTACTGATTCACCGGGGGAAGGGAGGTTTTGGGGACGGACTGCTGGACAGAGAGTGTGGTCTGGCAGCTGGCCCCACACTGGTCAGCATCACGCTCCCTCTTCCACAGCCCCAGACACCGGCAAGTTTGTTCCTGGAAATATTTGTAAAATGTAGGCAACTCTCTTAATAACTGCCACATGACACGCTTTAAAAAAAATAATAAAAAACCACACCAAAACCCCAAACCCAACAAACCCAACAGAGCGTCAATGTGTCAGTTTCCCCGATTAAAACAGGAGGAGAAAAGAGGCCAGGAAGTATGTCCGTACCCACCAAGACCTGGTGGAGAGACGCGTGAGGAAAGAGCACGTTATTGACGAACTATCCAGGGCTGCTGCAAACCCAAGGCAAAGCCCCCCTGGCAAAGCCCCTGCGTGCACGGGGCCTGTGCGCGGGCAGGGCCCGCTGCCTTGCGGGGGGACAGGGGAGGCTGCAGAAAGCTGTCTCAAGGGATAATTCCTGCCTGCACCGGGCCAGGGAACCAGCAAGAGGAGGTATTTCAGTCTCCTTTACCAGCCTGGAGAAATCAGGCGAGCGGCAGGGTCCCGTTCAAGCTTCTCCAGGCTCATGGCTGCTGTTTCTCCCACAGCAGCCCCAGGAGGATCGGCTCTGCCTGATGCTTACCCAACACAGGCAGCATCTCTCCCTGCCTGGAGAGCCAGAGGAAGGAGGTGCAGGGGGGACACCACAGCCGAGGTCACCCCAGGGCCTCGGACCCTCTCGCAGACGTTTGCTCCACTGAGCAACTGGGGGATAAGGTTCAATCCCCAAATAACCCCTCCAGGGAGCAGGCAGAAAAAGGCTTATCCGCTCTGAAAGACCCACTCCATGCCAGAGAGCATCTCTCCGCTCAGCTCAGCCTCCAACACTAGGTGTCAAACTCCCACACTGCGAACACCACCGTCCCCTTTCCCCCCCGAGGCTTTTCACACCACGCGCCGCCTTCCACATCATCACACCAGCACGAGCCGCTTCGCCCCGTTTGCTAAAAGCGTTTGGATGAGAGGTTGGTGCAGCCGGCAGCTCCGGGATGGAGTGAGATGGACTGACATCTTACACACCACTGGTGTCCCAGGTTTTACAGGGTCATGACCACGCAGCTCCAGGACGGCCAAGTAGCATCCTGCCACGGTGGCTTTCACAGGCACGGGGAGCATTGACTACGGGTAACGCGATGGATCTGCCGGGCTCCCAGACCTCAAGATCTCCACGGATGACAGTTCATATTTGGGAATGCTAATACCTACATATTTCCAGGATTTTGGTACTGTAAGCAAACACAGCTGATGTGGAGTCAGTAATACATAATAAATGCAACCCCACTGCAGTGCTTTGACAACCACAGTTTTTCCCAAGAATGACTTTTCTGAAGAGATTTTACACCCAAACAAACTTTTTCCTGGTAGCTGCCAGAAACCGAGATTTTTAGGAGGTTTCACAGACTTCAGGGGTGCCTTCACCGCAGAGCCATCCACCTTCAGACCTCTACAAAGGGATGAGCAAGTCCTGCAGGGCTCGGGGGGCGCAGCCAGGACAGCATCAGCGCAGTGGGGGCACGCAGGCGGGCGAGCTGGCTAGGGGTACGTCCACCCCACAGCCCCCTGGGTGGGCCAGTGGCCTTGCAAAAAGGGGTCCTGCAGCCCTAACCCAAACGGGTGGCACCATTTGGTGGGACTGTGCTTGGGATCTCGGGATGCTGTCGCACGGTTGGATTTTCATTCCTTTTTTCTTTTTTTTTCAAAAAATAAATTCCAGAGACCTGGTTTTAGTCTGCGGGCTGACACTGGCTCTCGGCGCAGACATCAGGCAGCGCAGCTCTTCCCGCGTCAGCTCACACCTGCTTTGCAAAGCTGCGCTCCATCCAACACACACAGCCTGTTTGCAGCCTATGCGTATGTTTGCGTAACCTTGGGGGTTTTTGGCCGGAAACCAGGCTTTTGGGAGGATTTCTCAGGCTTTCAAAACCCATCGTGGTGCCGGGGCCGTGAGTACGTGTGCTCTGACCGCACAACGTGACAGACAGGGGGAAGGAGCGGTGGCCATGGGAAGGAAAGATGGGTCTGTCCAAGCTGTGAAAGCAGACTTTTTGGGATCACACCTCACTTTTTTCCCCTTCCCTGGAGATATTTTCTTTCAAACATCATAAAAAGGTATTGGATATTCTTTCAAAGATGCCCAGGAGAGTGAGCAGAAGGAAAGCCAGCCTGCACCGTGGCTCTGCGGATAACTGATTGCTTTGCTCATTTTGGTCTGACCCAGAACAAATATGTTTCATTTTTCCAATGAGCTGGTAAAAAAATACAATCCCCTTATTTCTAGTTTATTTAGAGCTTCACCCCCCCCCCCCCTTTCTTTTATTCCCTTCTTAATGCAGGGCAATTTCAGAACAAAAAGCCAAAATAGCGACTTGAAAAATCACTTTTTAGGGTTTTCTTATTCTTGTCAATACAATTTTCCCCGCTCAGCCTGATTTCACAAATCATTTCGGTCACCTTGAAACACCTTTTTTTGGCCTTTTCACTGCTCGCTGCAGTCACCCTGCCCAGCTGCGGTCCCCGGCGCACCCTGGCCCCAGCACCTCCCGCACAGGATGAGGCCGGCAGTGCGGCGCTCCCCCTCCGTGCTGGGATTGAGCTCGCTGCTCAGCTCGACGCCGTTTCCCTAGCGAAAGACGCTTCAGACTAAAGCCGAGACGCGGTTTGCCAAAATATTTGACAACACGAAGCGCTGCTTGGCCGGGCGCCAGGAGCCCCATTTGAAAAGTGAAATTCGGCATGCTCGAGCCCCGGGAACCGTTCCCACGCAGCCGGGGAGGCCGATGGCAGCGCCCAGGGATAGGGACAGGGATGGGGACATGGCAGAGGGCCCATTGCCTCCTCGTTTCAACTGTGGTGGAGGATGAGCAGTCTCACAGCCCCTGGAGTCACAGGAGGCAGGCTACACCCCTCCTGCCCATATAATGGGGTTGGGGTGCTGCGAGCACCCAGGCACCCTCTGTCAGGGTGTCGAGAGCTTGCCTGAGATGGGGCATGGCTCTGGGACAGCCTGCCCTCCTCCAGTGCAGCTCCTGCTGCAAACCTGCCCCAACACGGGCGCTGCCTGCTGCCAAGTCCTGCCACCTCCAGCACGGTCTGCAGCTGAGACCCCAGGCTGGACACCAACATTTCCCTCCCCACCCCACCCGCAGGAGGCTCAGGAGGTCTGAGCCAGGCTGCCAAACGTCCCTGGCTCTGCACCATTGGCTGGTCCCCATTTGGGAGCTGTGTGCCATATGCCCTCCTCGCCGCCCCCTTACAGGACATCCACCTGCCAAAACCCACGGCTTAGGTGAGGATCCAACTGGTGCTTACTGCCAGAGCCATCCCACAGTGGCCAGCATCCCAACCGGGAGGGATGAAGGGAGGGAGGCGGTACCCCTTTCCCACGGGAAGGGATGGTCTGTCAACTCTGCCGAGCCCACTCCAGCACCATCCCTGCCCTTGCTCCCAGGAGGGCAGCGCCGGTTGCCGCTTCATTCCTAGGAACCGCTGCAGTGCAAACACCTCTCTGCGCTTTAGAAGCAGGTCCGGGGGGTGCCAGACTGGGTCTGCTGGAGCCACGCGTGCAGCCGGCAGCTGGGGACAAGCTGTGCAAAAGGCCAACCCTGCCAACAAGCTGACAAATACTTATTTTACAAGCAAAACAGCCTGCTCTTCCCTGCAGCTTGTGCCCATTGGCATTCAAATCGCTGAGGGGGGGGAAACATGAGGAGCAGAGCGTGGAGGGCAGCAAGGCTGCTGTGGGGCAGGAAAATCCCCTCTCGCTGCTAAAAAAGGCAGAAGTGACTCAAAGCCCCTGTGGCAGCAAGGCGGGAGGAAGGCCAGGACACAGCCACGCCACTTCTTTCGGTTGTAACTCAGTCAGGATTTAACGCCGGGTAAACACGTCGCATGGACCTTATCTTTCTCCCCGCACTGTAAAGTGCTGAGCACACATCAGGGGGCTGTAAAACTAACTCATCATAAAAAAAATAAGGTCTTCCAGGATGAAAGACTAACACGTTATCCTCAGCACAAGGAGAGGTGTCACACAGGTAAGCAGTATAATTCGGGAGGCATCCCTGCCTTACCCACAGTTTCTCCTCCTGCCCTCGCTGCGTAAGGTGTCGGGGACACCTTGGGGGCTCACCCGCCTCTGCCCCGGCTGTTGTCCCTCCGTCACAGTCCTCGTGGGATGCCTGGAGCTGCAGCAGCCTCATGGAGCGATGCTGCCCATTTCCCTCCCTCTCCCTACCAGCCTCCGCTCTTGGGGCGGCCAGGGTTTGTTTGTCTGCAACCCAAGCGATCCAGCCTTCATTTGCATCCCTTCGCCTTTGCGCCAAAAAGAGAACAACAAAATTAAAGAGCAAAGCACTGCAGTAAATACAAATACAAAAGCGGTGAGCAGCATCCCCGGCAGCAGTAACACATGTCCAAGAACTCCAAATCCCGGCGCAGAAAGACAGCTTTTCTGGAAAGAGGTAGCAGAAAGGAGGAAAGTCTTCTCTGAGATCCCTGAAGCATAAATCCCTGATTTGAGCTATGAAGTAGAGCATTAAGATGGAAAAAACCCCAACCCTTTGCCAGTATGCTGATCTTCATGAAAAGAATAAATATCTGGAAGGAGAGTGGCTGTTCTTGCTGGAATAACACAATCACAAAGGAACACACCGCAAAGAATTACACTGGAACTAAGAGGGATGGACGCTTGCTCTGTACGCAATTAGGCACAGCTATGAGTCAGGGAAACGCACATTTTTCTAGAAACATTGCACTTCTCTGTAGCACAGAAACCGCCTCCTGGATGGCAGGATAAAGGTAAAAAAAAAAAAAAAGAAAAGAAAAGAGGGAACAGAAACCTGCAGTATCATAACAGAAATCACAGATCAATGTGTTTGCCCTAGGAAATGAACAGATACAAATCAGGACTTGGCAGCTAGAGGAGTCTCCCAAACAAAGCAGAAACAGCTCAAAAGGGAAAGAATGAAACCGAGAGGGAGAGGAAGGGAAGAGGGAGCGGGCTCTGGAGCAGACACCATCAATCTGCACATGTGGAGAAGGAGTCAGCAGCGGTACCTGCCTCCCGACCAGCAAAGGCTGCGCATGTAAAGAGGGAGGACAAACAGCCCTGAGAAAATACAGATTATTTGCTTCCAAGGGCTTTTTCTTGCCAAAATTTACAGGCCTGCAGTTCTCAGTTAATAGATGGAGCTCCCCTTAGAGCTTCTAATGGAAGAGGCTGAAATGAAAACCACCCGCTCCCCGAGGGAGAGGGGGGTCAGATCCAACAGCCTGAGCGAATGTGTTCTGCATCATCTCTGCCGGGACAGACCCCTGGACACCTCATCACACGCCCTGAGATAACGAGCTATGTGGAAGTGGGAATGTGGATTTTTAAATTAAAAAAGAAGAAGAAACCGCCTAGCACAAAGGGATCATCACCAGAAGAGTGCAGAGGAAGTCCCAGCCTCCTGGTGTGCGGGGGGTTTGCCTCTTCCCCCCGGGGACACCTCCTGCCTGACCGCTGGTGGATCCCCTGGGATTTCTCTGCCTCATCTGCCTGCAGGGTGGAGAGAATAAACCTGTTAAAACTGTGCAGGTTTAGCTACGCAGGGGGCTGCCTCGCCACAGCACGCAGGAGCGCAGGCAGCAATTCACCCGGGGTTTTAGCCTTCCAGCTTCGCTCCCCAGCAAAGAGGTTTCACCGACTATATTAAAATAAGGTGGGGGGACGGGGGGCGGAGAAGGAACTAAATCCATTAACATGGAGAGCTGCTCACATTTCACCCTGGTTCCTGTTGAAATGAGACTGGCAGATCACGTCCCCCCCCAGCCGGTTTCCCTGGGGCACCTTCCGCGGGACGATGCTGCGTGGGGCGGG
>VWZZ01007696.1:986901-1006005 GCA_013399095.1 Psophia crepitans | reverse complement strand
GGGGGGGGGGAATCTGGGGAGGGTGGCCGGTGAGCGCCGTGCCTGCCGCAGCTCAGCACGGGCTAGCCATCTGGAGGAGGCACCCACTGCCGGCACCCAGCCAGCGGCTACCCCAAACACGCGTTAATCGGTAACTCTGCCTGGACGAAGACGCGCTCCCAGACGCGCATCGGCTGGCAGGCAGCAAATGACACGGTGGTGCAGAGAGGGGCCCCAACTGCTATTAAACACAATAGGCAGCAAACTCCTCCATCGATATTCTGGACACACGACCTAACTCTCGCCATAAATCACTCCCCATAACACAGAGAACACAACCTTTGCAGGATCGGCGAGGTGTCGTGCAGCTCCACGGGCAGCGTCACGTACAAACTGTTTAATTAACGCCGTGACATATTTGCCGTTCAGCTGCATACGCCCCGTGTTGTCAGCCTATTCTCAGACACCCGAGGCAGGACGGAGCGGAGCCCGAGGCAGGACGGAGCGGAGCCTCGGCATCGAGCAGCTGACGGACACAAAGCAGTGACGGAAGAGCAATGCACTGCAGAGGAGCGAGGAGACTGGAAGCAGGGCAAAGCCCAACTGGCCCGTCGGCCAGGCTGCAAGGCCAGCTCAAGGAGTCTGCAAACAGGGTGCGAAGGGCTGGTCCTGCCCCTTGCCTGCTCCCCATTTGTGCATTCAGACCCTCCTGCCACCTTCTGGTCCCCACGGCCAGCCCTCCCTCACCCTGCAGCGGAGCTGGGGAGGGCAAGGGCACCGGCACGGAGTGACCCCACGCTCGGCTCCCAGGGTACAAGGTGGCCAGAAAGGCGATTTATCCGCCAGGCCAAAGGCTCCCATCGCATCAGGAATACACAGCCCAGTGCCACTGGGAAAGACCGAGCGTAACCCAGGAGCGCAAGCAGCACGCAGGGCCCGAGGGCACGCCACGCCACGCAGCAGAAAGGCACATGCAGCCCTATATACGGTATGGTGCATGCATATTTAATGTATTTGCTTGGCAGATGGAATAACTTTGTTAACAGACTATTTAAATTCCTGAGGGGGTACCTGTAACTATTAGAAATTGATTTTATGAGTCTGTTATACAAACATTACTCTTCAAGGTCTAAAGCATATTGAAATTCTTCCTGTTCTCTCTCAAACAGATGGTGCTAGGAATTTTTCTGAACCTACTCGTATCCATAAATACTACCTGCCAATCCCTCTTGCAAGACAGAAACGATCCTAATTAGAACGGTGAGCCCTCGCCATCTTTTCCTCATCACACAGTTACTATAAAAACACTCCAGAATAGGATGGTTTTGGCAAACCCCTCCCCAGGCGCACGACTGTGAGTATTTCTCTATGTTTGCCATGAATAAAAAGGGCTTTGGTGCCGTTTGTGAGCCCTGGAAACAAGGCGGAGCAAACGGGCGGGATGGCGGCAGGAGCAGCCAGCACCATCCCGGGCTGCCGGTACCAGGGCGTTAGAGCTGGGCAGGGATGGGGATGCACGATCTGACCCCGGGTTCGGCAACACGTTGGGGCCTTCAGAGCAAATTGCAGAGAAATCAGCGTGGAGGGCCAAAAAAAAATAAATCCCTTACAACAGATTAAAGGGCTTGAGGGATTGATTTCTAAGGAAAAATTTGAAGAGCTCAATCTGTCAAGCTTGAGTAGGCATCAGCCAGGAGCAGGCATCGGGGTGGGGGGAGCTGTGGGTGCCCGGGGTGTTTGCACACCTCCAGGAAAGCGCCTTCCACAGCATTTATAAGCAGGAGCGAAGGGACCAGAAGCAGGCCAGTGTGTAAATACAGCTCCGAGCTCCTTCAGGTGCCTCCTGCCTGTATCCGTGACTGGCTCGGTGGGTGTTCAACCAGAAATGAAATTTTGCTCACCGAGAGATCGTTCGGGGTAGCAATAGATTCATTTAATCAAGCGGCCAGATTTGTTGCAGGCTGATATTAATTTTGTTCTGGGTAGAAGTGGAAGTAGTTGAGGGAGACGAGGGCTCCTATTCAGGAGAGAGAAACAACACGTCGAGCGATAAGGTGCCCAGCCTCGCAGCATGAACAGCAAACTCTGCAGCTCAGAGACGCCACCGGATATATTTTTTTTTTTGACTATACTGCCATTCATGAACAACCCCAAGCTTAAATACGATCATAAAGAACATTCACTGAATGTGGGGGAAAAAAAAAGAAATCATTAAAAATTGTGGTCTCTTCCTGGACAACTCAGTAACAGAAAGTGCCAGCTACATTTGTTGAATAAATCGCTTGCAGGGAATAGTTTTTACTAGCTCTAAATGGGATGAAATTAAGCGTAGGGGAATGAATGCCAAGTACCACAAAACTATTCCTGGGTGTGAGAGGTGCGAGGCGAGGAGCAGCCTCTCCAGGCAGACCCCAAACAACCGCGTCCAGACCCACTGGTACCCAGCTCTGCTGGGCACCCCACAGATTTGTGGCTGCTTGGTCGGAATTTAGCACCTCCAGGTGTCATCAGCAGAGGACAGGGGCTGGCCACAGAGCCAGAGACTGGGGCCACTGGGCTGGGCAAGTGGGCAGGAGACTTTGGGGGCCCCTGGGTGCCCCTCAACAGCCGGGCAGCAGGTTTTGCCAGGTATCTCCCCACCAGTCCCAGCCCAGTGTGGAAATAACAGTGGATTGCTTGGATTTTGGAAGGTGGGGGATCTCATGTACATGAAAGAGAAGCAGAGCCTGCAGGAGTAAGTCCACCCTTATTCATCTTTCAGCTGCCGAAAACAAATCCCAGCAGTTTCCCCACTCTCCGGCTGCGGCAGCCACCCCCAGGCTCCCATCCTCAGCACTGCCTCCCAGCCTGCTCCCTGTCCTGAGCCAAGGATCCCCCAGGGAAGAAGCACCACAGCACCAAGGGCAGAGGCAGGCCTGACACCAGCAACAGGTGAAGCTTTCCAACTGTGGGGTTTTTTGCTGTTTTTTTTTTCCCCCTAGGCCTTCAGGGAAGGGAAGAGAAGAGGGTCTTGTTAAAGAAAAGAAGCAGCAATAATCCCCAAATGATTTACTTATTCTATCTGCTGTCTTGTTTGGTCAGCTCAAAGCAGGAACTATTGCAGGCTGAGGGCTGGTGGCCGGTAAGTGGACGTTCTAAGGATATTATACAAACTTCATCTTTTGTAGAGGAGCTGGCAGTTTTTAATAGTCACTAAGGCACAGAGCAGCCCAGGGCAGGATGCCTGCAGAGCCCCAGGCACCCTGAGCTGGACCACTGTGCCCTGGCATGGAGGCAACCTGGAGGCTCTCAAGAACGTCCACACATCACTGGCAGCCAGTCCCCAGCCCCATCAGCACCTCCAGGACAGAATCATGTAAGCAAGATACCTACAGGGATTCCCTGAGCTTTGGCCCCTGGGTGAAAGGCATCTGTGCAGCTCGCAGGGAGAAACCCGGCCAACAGAAGAGCCTGCTGTGGCCCTGGGGCGATGGTGCGTAGCAAATCGCCATAGACAGGAGACTGAAATGCAACCCTGCAGCAGCAAAGAAAGCCAGCATCGTTCTTGCCTGAATGCACTAATGTGTTGTGCCATGAAGCAGGGAGGCGATAAACCCTCACCGGGTGGATCGGAGGCAACGTGGAGGTCCAGACATCCCACTGCCAGGGACCAAGCAAATCTGCCCTAACTTCTCCTCAGGATCCGAGGCAAGACAAAGGAAGCAATGCTGGCCTGGTCACACACTGCTCTGCCCTGCCAGTTTGCAAGCAAAGAGACTGGGAGTCCCTTGGGAAGCAGCTGGAGAAGGATGGGTGCAGATGAAGGTCAGAGGACCTTGGGACAACAGCTCACGTTAAGCCATTTGGGACTTTTTGACCAGATAAAGCTCCTAGCCACCTCTCAGGGCCATGGAGTAGCTCAGGGAGTCCAGGTGGACAGTCCACCCACGCAGCTCTGCCAACCAAGGTGAGGAATTGAGCAGCAGGAGAGCTTCAATGAGCATCTCTGATGTCCCTGACCTAAGGACTGCATTGGTTTCACATCTAAGAAGCACCTCCCTTTCCAAAACCAATCCACCACCAGCCACATCATGTCCTCCTGCCAAAACCAGATAAAAATTAGGCTGAAGTTGAGTCTCACTGTCTAGCCCCAAATCTTGCTTCTTCCTTGGACAGGGCAAATCTCTGCAGCAGGAGGTTCCTATCCACAGCCACCTTCAGTTGCCTCTGAGCCAGGATCACCCCACGGCTGGGGGACACCAATGGGAGGTGCTGTGCAAACCTGGGGTAAAACAGCATCTCTGAATCCAAAAAGGTTTCCTAGGAATGGGGGACATGCCACGCAGAAGGTCACGGAGCTGAGAAGAACACCCAGGCGCTTCCTTGCCAGCCCCGTAGCACGGGGAGGCGGGCGCTGAGCGATTCCATCACGCTGCTACGGCAATTACAGAATCAGCCAAATGGTTAAAGAGGCTGGAGGGTTTGATTTAAATAAATAATAATAATTTAGCTTCCAAATTGCTCCCACATTGAGGTGCTTCAGGCTCTGCGCAATGCAATAAAAGCCATCTCTAAAAAAAACACAACAACAAAAAGCACACTAAAATGTTATCAGAAAACCACTACTCATTAAAATTAACAATTAAAACAAATTAGAAAGGCTCTGCTGACACGGAGGGAGAGGAAGAGCATCCAAACGAGGAAAAATGCCTGGTAATTTTTAGTCACTGATAAGTAAAATAATGGTCTCATTTAGTACTGATTACCTAGAATTATTTAATTTTACTTCAGATTATTCAATTTTTGGTTGAAGTTACCTAGTAATTTTTAATTACCGATACATAATGCAATGACGAATGACTCTTATTTACCTCTGTCTCCACAGAAGCGTGCAAGAAATCAATAGGCATTTCTGGCAAATTATTAAACGACCTGATGAAATGACAGGAATGTTTTCCCGTGAGCGGGCACTGCCAAGCCCCAGCCCAGGGTGAGCGTAAGGAGTGAGGGAGGAGAAGCCAGAGCAGCTCTGAGGCAGGCGGGGAGACCCAGAGCACCGGTCTGGAGAGGCAGCTTTTGGGAAGTGATGGGGTCAGGGCTGGGAAAAGGCAAACCCACCCCGCGGCGCTCAGGAAAGCGGCGTTCTGTCCATTTTTAGCAGAGAGGAGGCTCAGCCACAGACTCTTGGCTGCCTCATTGATTTTTCCTCCTAATGGAAACAACCTGCAGGACTGAAAATATTTGCAAACTGCTCAGGTCAAAAGAGGGAGCAGCAATAACAACAGGGGTGGAGGGGAGGCTCTTCCAGGGCAGAGTCACGCTGTGCCCCTTTCCCAGCATCTCTAGGATGTTTTCTTTTTCCCCGGCACACTGCCTTTTTTTTTTTTTTTAAATTTATTTATTTTAAATCCTCAAGCAACAGCATTCCCTGGGTATTTCCCTCACATGGACCAGTCTTGTTAAAGAGATGAGGATGGAAAGGGTCAGAGGCAGAGGACCCGGCTCTGTCATTAACATGTGCATGGCTCTACGTGGCCACAATTCACCTCTCATCAACTGCTGGAGAGCCTGTGCCTCATGTCAGAGCCAGGACTGCTCAGGCAACGTGGCGAGGCAGGATTAGAGCTCAGAATGGTCTTAATAGATCAGAGATAGAGCCAGGAACAACAGGAGGGTATTCACCAAGACAAGTGCAAGGTTCAGCTAAGCAAACGTAGGATGTGTGAGGAGGAAGCCTAAATAAATATGGGGAGAAGCTGGCAAGCTCTACAGAAAAGAGCCGGGGGATGCAATGGGTCTCAGGCTAAAGGTGAGGCAGGAGTATCATACCGCGGCAACCCCCACCCCCCAAAAAAAAAAAAATTAAAAAAGGATCATTGTTGGGAGATACAAAGAGAGCACCTTGTCTCCAGCACCCTCCCCATCCCTGCCACACTCCTGTGGTGAACATACCCTGTTTTGGGGCATGTAACGGAGATGGGAAATAAACAGTGAGAGCATGGCCAAGGACAGCAAGATCTACCAGAGGTCTGCAAAGCACGAGCCATTTGGAGCAGCTGCCTGGCTGGGGTTGGCCAGCCCGCAGGGAAGGGAGTGGGAGGTGGGTGCCCGGGACCCTTGGGAGGAGACATGCTGCAGGGAGGAAGGGACTCACCTGCACAGAGCAAGAAACAACAGGCTGAAGCTATGGGGAGGAGAAACTCAGCTTGGATGCAACACTCAGCTGCAAAGCCCATTGGTAGTCCCACCTCCATCCCAGAGGGGCTGAGAAACCTCCAGCAAACGTGGCCAGGAGTGGCCAGAACTGAGCTGGTCCTGCTTCAGTCCTAAGCTGGAGTCTCGGCCGCCACCACTCCCCAGGGAGGGGATAGGTTGTGCATCACCTCGCCATCCCACGGTCACATCCATGCCCACCTCACCCTGCCCAGTGCCACCATGACAGCCTGGCCGCTGGAGTGTTTTCAGCAGATGCTCCTATTTTTATTTTTTAAATGAAAGAAATAGCTGTGAAACACACAATAAAAATCTATAGCTCTCCCTGCCGGCTTGCGGATGGAGTCCCACGACTGCTCATATTGGAAATTCAATTTCAATCAGCGTATTGGCAGAAAAGGATTAAGGTCGGTGCCAAAACATGTTCATCCCGGCCAGCGCTTTCCTGAGCCTCTGTGTGCCCCACAGCCGCTCCGGTACCTGCTGAGGGCCCATCTTGGGAGCTGGCTGCTGGAACAGCTCTGTACAGGGCTTGGCTCATGCCAGCACCCAGTGATGTGCCCTGTGGAGGGTGGGGGCACATTCCTTGGTGATGCCTCCACATGCCCGGGTTGTGCCTGCCTCCTTCCTTTCTTGCAGTGCTCCCATGCTTTGGGAGGTCAGTGAGCCCCAAGGCAGCCACCCTGCTCCTCTGCTGCACAAGCAACGGGACCTGGCAAGGCAAACCTTCAACACTGCCTCCAACACTGTTTTCCCCACCTCTCACTGCCTTCTGCAGGGAGCAGTCCCCACATCAAGATCCGCACAGACCATCTAACACACATTAACCAGAATTTCACACAGTGGGGGTCTCCAGGACCCCCTTCCAGCATCTCTGGGGCACTGCCCCATCGAGTCTCACCTCCTCCCCAGCAGCAGCCCAAGCTGCTCAAGACATCACGGCGCACAGCTCGTTGTTCAGCAGCGGTCAGGGCACCAAACTGCCCTTGGGCGCGTGATGGAGGGGCCAGGGAGCACTGTGTCAGGCTAAGTCAATACTCATCGGGTTCAGGTGCCTCACTGCAAAGTAGATATTGGAAATGGAGTCAGGAGTGGAGGATTTCAAGCCGTTGGGTTTTTTAGGAGCCTGGAGATAAAGCTGAATAAAAATGAGTAAGGTAGAGGTATTACCCACAGGGTCTTATCTGATCTGGCATCCAAACCTGCTGTTGCCTCCACTTCCCTATCTTGAGGAGTTTTTTAAATGTGCACAGCTACAAATCACCTCCTTCCAGTTTAAGTGTCAAATTAAATCAAGACAAACGTTCCCCTGTTCCACATTTCCTTTGGTCCTTGGCTAAACCCTGCAGCCCTTCCCCAAACCTCCACCTCCCACAACCTGGCACAACACCAAGCCTTTGCCTTAGGAGACATCTTCAGCCTGAACTTCCCATCCCTCTGGCACGCAGAACTGCTCCACTGCCAGCCCCTCTTTTCAGTAAGAAAGTTACTGAAGGCTTTTTGCAAAAGCAGGTTTGCTGTGAAGCTGCCCCAGTCACCAGCTTTAAGCCCATTACCAGAAAGTGTCAGGCAAAACCAGAAGTTGTCGTGGCATCCAGCTCTCTCTGCGTCAGGGATGGACACTCATGGATACAACAGAGAAAGCTCTACCAGGACAGATGTCTAAATCCAAAGACAAGAAAGCTAAAAACTGATAAGAAACTAATTTTCACACCACCACATGATTAATGTGCGGAACTCATTGCCGTAAGATACAAGAAGGCCGAGAGTTTTGTAAGATTTTAAAGAAGATCTGACATTTATGTGGCTAATAAAAGTTTCTGTAGCTCCATGAGTCAAGGTAGATAAAAGGAAGATGCCTGGAGGGGAGATAAGGCCATGTGCTCCGGAGCATAAGTTAATGACTAATAGCAAAAGACAAAGAAGAAAGCACCCCTGGGAGGCTGGGTTTTTCCTGTGTACCAGGTGTTTGCTTGTACCTTCTCTGAAGGTCCTGGCACATGTTACTGCAAGACAGGATACGCGACGAGCTGCACCCCAGCCTTGCCCCAGGACAGCAACTCCCCTACTCCTAAATTTCTACATTTTGTTTTGGTTTTAAATTAGACCCAGATCTCTCAAAGCCCCGAGAAGCCTCTATCATTAATCCTCCTGACACACAACCTGACCACATGTACTGGAAATCACTGCTCAGGGCTTGGCCGGGCTCCAGGCGGAGGGGACCGAGTGCTGATTCACAGGCGCCCCAGGGGTGCTGACACCACAGGCGAGCACCAGGGATGCCAGCTCAGCCGCGCCTGCGCCGCCCACCAACACGCTGCACAGAGAGATTTTGCGTGAACAAGAGTGTGGTGCTGCCTGTACTCTGCCCGCTGCTGGAAGGACATGGGCGATGCTGGTGGGACAGGTGGGTGCATCGCTGGCTTGGCCAGAGCCCGTGTCCACAGAGGGGATCACGGACCTGCACACACTCGGGTACCCTCAGTTTGCTGGTAGCTGCAAAGCACAAGGCCAGTGTGCCATGGTTCAGGAGGCACGGCCGTGACTCACCAGCCTCTCCTCTGTACCAGAGTTAGGAAAGATGTCACATATCCTGGGCCAGAGCTGAACCATAGGAGCAACCGCACAAATACGCTCGCACTGGGCACGGCGGTGCTGGGGCTTCAGGTGTGCTCCCAGCCACGTGCTCCCACATCCCATCACCGTGCCCTTCCACCACGTAGCAGCACCGGCACACATCTGCACCTCCCCTCCGCCCGGTGTGCTGCTTCACCACCGCCTCCTTTGAAGCCCCTTGCATTTGTGTATAGACGCCTGGAGCTGTTGTTGGCCGCCTGCCGGCGTGTGCTTCATGTCTTGGTCCAACACCTCTTACCTTTGCAGAGTTTACATAATTTCAGTCTAATCCTCCCCCAGTTTGTCTGCAGGCTCTGTCCTGCCTCCCAGCACACAGACCTCTCTTTGTGCAGCTACTGTCCTCCAACACACGGATGTTTAGGTCCAGAACCATCCCTTCTCCTCCATCCCTGCATCCAACCACTGCCACAACACACAGCTCAGGGGCCATTAACACTGCCTGGGGGGCCTTACCTCGAGGTTTGGGGGCCAAAGTGCTCCTCATCTTCGGACTGCTGCTTGCACGCAGAGGTGGCCCCATCTCCAGGGCCAGCTGCCTGGCCCGGCTCTGCGGAAGGCAAGGCTGCTCTGCTGGCACAGTGCTTGGGTGCTGCTGGCCACAGAGAAGGTCCCTTGGCTGAAAGGGGGACACAGAGATCAGAGCACTGAAGTGGCTGATCTCTTTCACTTTGGCTCATAAATACACCCCTTCTGGGATTATTACTCTCTAAAAATAACAAAGCCATCATGTTTCTCCAAGCTGAGTTATAAAGAACCTACAGAGCAGTTCCATTTCCACCCCGAAATGCTCATCACGGAGCCTCCCACCTGGCAGACCTCCACCCACCTCCACTCATCACTCCCACACCTCCTCAAAGGCACCTGTGGAGGGTCTGAGCTTCGGCCCCACACAGGCCCTTACACATCCTCCTCCAACAGCACCACAGTTTTGTCCTGAACCTGGCTCTTTCCCACAGCAAAGCTGCCAGAGCTTTGGCTGGCCCTATCGCTCCCTCCAGTCACTGCTCCTGCCTGCCCCCCTTCATGCCTCCCCAAAAACCCCTACTGACAACTGTCTTTGCTCGGACCCACCACGTTCCTCGCCCTCACTGCAGCTGCAGCCACCTCTCCACACCCACCTTTCCACTGGGTTGAATCCCCTTTAACCCCCTACAACCCCATCTCCAACATCCTGGCCACAGCTCCCTCCCTCACCACCCCACCCAGGGGTGCTGCTCCCCCTGGCACATCCCCACCCCCTGGCAGGGCTGGCCTCCTCCAACCCCCCCAGGCAGGAGGCAAGTTCAGCAGCAGCACTCCTAGTCTGGACAAACCCATGTGTGCAGCACCCTGACCTGCTCCTGGTGCCCCCCCCGCACGCTTGTTTGTGCCTCTCCCAGCAGCAGTCTGTCACCTACTGACAGCACCTCAGCCTCCCTAATTTGGGAGCAAAATCCCCAGGAAAAGATCACTCTTTCTTTTAATTGCATGTTTACACGGCACCCAGCAGCCCTGGCCGGGGCACCTGAGCACACGCAGCCCTTCCAGGAGCCGAGCAGGTACCAGCTCCAGCTCACACTTACCTCCATGCCATCAGCCGAACCCCCCCAGACCAGCACCGAGCCCTTGCTAAGGGCTATGAGCACAAAACCAAAAGAAGCCGAGACCCTGAAATAACTCCCAGTGCGTGAAGCTGCCTGCACACAGAGCCGCCGGGGAAACCCATCCCACCCTTCATCCGTCTTTAAAAGGGCTCAGCTGCAGCTCGGCAGGAGCACCCAGCCGTGAGGGGCTGCCCACCCTTCCAGCATCCCCACAGGTCTGCAGCCAGGGCTGCAACTTGCTCCACCTTGATTTAGCAGAAAGTTCCAGCCATGGGTCACACTCCAGCGTTTGTTACAAAACAGCTCTCTGCTTCCCCCTTCCTCCCCCCCTCCTTATTATTTTTTTTCCCTTAAAAACAAACTATTTGCTTCAGACAGCATTCAGCGGATCACTGTGGTACCCGCTGTCCCTGTGCTGCGCGGTGCCCATGGCCTTGCTGCCATCTTCAGGGCATCTCCCACCGACTCCCGCTCGCCCGGGGTTGCAGCCGGCTCTGCGGGGGGGCGTTCCTTGCTGTGGCTCCTCCGAGACCAAAGGCTGGGGGAAAAAAGCCAACAGGCAAGTTCTGGAGGACTTTCCACAGCGTGATCCAAGAATTAAAAAAGCTGAACAGATTTTACGTATTAAGACTACAACCCTTTAGTGCAACATTAAAGGCTATTTACTTAAGAGCCTGTGGATGTTACGCTGGGAAGTTTTCCCTTCCGCAGATGCTCCGAGCAGCGGCGGCAGAAGCCTGCAGCCGGCAGCTTGTGGCATTTTATCACGCCGCTCGCTGCAGCCAAAAACGCTCGTTATCCTCTGAAAGCAGAGGTTTGCCAGCGCTGTCGTGACGGGCAGTCCCTGCACGCCGGCTGTGGGCGCTTCACTGCTCCAAAACAGCGCGCCCAGGGCGGCGGCAGGACCGTGACCAGCAAGTCACTGCCTTTATTTTACAGAGCGGGGGCCAAGAGGGGACCTGGAAGAACATCCATAAAACCTATCGCGTGCCATTGCCCCAACGTGGCATCACCTCACCCTTCCCTCCTCCCCCCACAGCTCCTTTCCTCTGGGTAGCCCTTGGGAAAGCTGGAGGAATTAGGGATTAACAGAGAAAAATATTTCACCTAATCAAAAAAATGATATAATCAGAAATGCTCATTGCGAGCCCAGAAACCTGATGGGCTTTAAAGCTTCAAATTCAGCCTCTCGACCGCAGGGAGCCGTTCCCACTCCTCTGTTGGAGGGGAAAAGAGAGCTAACGCCTTCTGCTAAATCCAGATAACCCCGTTCATCTTCCGCGGCAGATCTTTAAAGTTTTTACTGGAGAGGCGACAAATGCCAGGAAATCCAAGCCTCACCTCCAGCCCGCTCTTGGGCCACCTGTACTCGTGCCGGCCGCCTCCCGAGCCGTCCTGTGGTTTCCTCCCATCCCAGACAGCGCTCCTGGAGCTCTATCTCCAATTCATTACACTAATTGGGAGGAACCGGAAAGCCAGACTCCGGGTCAGCAGATTTTTGCTGGGGGAAAAAATAAAAAAGAGTTGGTTTGGCTCTCTCTAGGCACACTTCCTGCTGCAAAACACTGAGAGAAACCCCAGCGGGCCTAAAAGACCCATTTTGCCCCAGTTTTTGGATTGCTTTTCTCTGTCCAGGTCTGTACCCGCCATGGACCTGGTCATGTCTCCCGTGATTTTCAAAGTTACGACCACCTGAAATTGTGTTTAGATGAGAATAGCAGCTTTCATTAATGTGTAACACATCCCCTGTGTGCCCAAAAACCTCAGAAAGCAGCAGAAAAATTAAAAGCCATAATGTATTTTTTTATTCTTATTGATTTTTAAGCCTATCTCATTTTGGGGACCTGGCTCGTAACAGCGGAGTGCTTGTGGGATAGTATAAGTTCCCGAGGCCTCACGGTAGGATTGTACAAAGACTTTTCCTTGTGTTTTATTTTTCAGTAACCTTGATAGCTAAACCCAGTCTTGTGGAGAAGAGGTTTTAATATTCAGGCTGACAAAAATAATTACTTTTCAGTACTATGTGGTAAACCACCCGATGGGGCCACGGCACTGGAGTTCACATGGGCAAGCCGGCCAGGACAGATCTCCAGCCTAGTGTGGGGACCGGCCACGCGACCCTGGGGCTTCCCTGCTTTTCCCTGGATTTTATTGCACTATCCTGGACTAAACACAAGAAAACTGGGAGCCCTGGGATGTGCCAGCACCTCCTGGCAGTCGCGCCGAGGCTGGGCTAGCTGTGCAGGGCAGGCCGCGAGCCGGGCAGCTCCACGTGCATGTCCTCGCTCGGGAAGAAGTGCTTTAATCACGGCTCCGGGATCCTTCCTTCGGCTGCCCAGGGCGGGGGGGATTTTAAACTCCAAACACATTAGCGTGCAAGATTGAAAGGTAACACGTCCTCCCGGGGCCACCGAACAACGGAAAGGAGCCTGGGTTTCATTTGCACAAAGCGCGCAGCGGGAATTTCCCTAATCAAATAAAAAGAAAATGAAAAACTCACTCTCTCCAAAAGTTTCTTAATTACATTAATTGGAGAAACATAGGACCCTCCTTCCATGCGTTTCTTCTCTGCAGAGGAGAGGAGCTGCAGGAAGGGACTTCTTTTGCACGAGGGTGTGGGCTGAGCCCTCATCCCCTGGCAGGACGGGATGGGGATGGAGGAGCCACGGTGGGGATGCCCTGTGGTCATCCTCGCCACAAAAAAAAGCACCAAGAAATAACGTTTCCTCCGCCCTGGCCTGGGTGACCCCTGCACCATTGAATGACCGTGCGTGCCTGGAAAACGTAACAGGGAGTGTCTCTGGACATTCCCTGCTCCAGATTCCCATCAGGTGTCGGAAGGGAGATGAGGAGCAGGCTGAACGCCAGGCTGCAGAGCGACTTACCTCGCCCACCGGCTGCTCCAAGGAGTTTTGGCGCCTGGGAAGCGGCACGTGGCCCCGGCGGGGGTTGCACCGTGGGCTGGAGTCCTGCCCTGGCCCCAGCCGTGGGCACCCCCAGCCAGGCGCTGCGCCCCCTGCGTGGCCTGGCCCCCGCGCCCCTGGTAGCACGCGGGCTCACTTAATGCGTCCGCAGGGAGAGCCAGGAGGTGACATCATGGCGAGAGCAGCGGAGAGGGGGGAGCCGCTTCCGCCCCTCTCTGCACAGCCACGGCTCCCCAGCAGCCCCCCGGGATTCCACCCCATCCACTTTAACCCCTTTGCTACCAGAAGGAAGGAAGGAGCTTGCAAATTTGTCTGCCACAGCATCGATGCGTGTGCTGCCTGTCCCCGCTGCTTGCAGTCCTGAGCCAAGTGGCGATGCTCATGAGATGCCTTCACCCATGGGCACCAGTCTCCCAGTCCCTCACAGCAGGGAGACAACGAGGGGCAACAGCGTAAATACATTAAAAATACTTGCAAATGCGTATTTACCAGCCCTGGTTGGAAATTAATGCCTCTGAGAAATCTGGGAGGAAAAGGGGTTTTGAACTTGCACCTACGCAAGGCTTAAGCTAGAAAGCAGCCCCCCCCCTCGCCCGCCTGCCCGCCCTGCCTCTCAGGTGCCTTTAGGAAAACAGATACTACAATAAGAACACTCATTGCTCTGTGCTTGGGCAAAGTGCCTTCCTCAAAGAGTCATAATTCAGGTTTCCTGGGGCACCCAAAGGGCCCTGGGGAGGGTCAGTGTTTGGGTGAGCTGGGAAAAACCGAGCTCGGTTGGACAGCAGCACCCCTCACCGCACACCAGCTCCCAGGCAGTCAGACAGAGACCCTCTCCCCACTGACACCACAGCAGGAAAGGTGACTCTGTAGCTGTATTTTCAATATGTAATGGGAAAAGTCTGTGTTCGCTGTGTGCTCGCTGAAAAAAAAATAAAATAGAAGAAAGAAAATGGACACAGCCAGGTCATTTGGCTGGATGCTTTCATTTGGTTAAAAAAAAAAAAAAAAAGAAAAGGAAAGAGCCACCTTCATAGGGAGCTGACGTCTGGAAAATTCCAGCCCAAATGACATAAGTTATGAGCAATTGAAAATTGGGATTAGAAAGGAACCGAGCACGAAACCTCAAGTACGAGCATCAGCATCCTGCTCGTGGGTCCCCATCGCCTGAGCAGAGGTCAGCAACGAGACAGCTCCCGGGGCGCTCTCGCTCCCAGCCACGTTAGGGCCGGGGCGGGGAGCGGGGGGAGCCCCTGGCTCGCAGCATCCCCCTGGGTGCAGGGTGCCGGCAGAGCAGGGAGGGCCGGGGGAGCCAGGCAGCTCCAGAGCCTCCCCCTTGCGCTGGAAGTAGCAGGAAAGAGCTGCTTGGGGGAGACATAAATTATCCGCAGCAAAACCCGTCACCCCAAACACCTCCTGTCCTCTTCGGCCGTCCCGGGGCAGGGCTGAAGCTACGGCCCACGGGCTGCGCGCAGAGCTGAACCCGCTGAACTCTGGTTGTTCCGCGCTGGCTTAGCTCAGCCGGGGCAGCTTTCTGCCAGAAGGCTCCTAAGCGAATTCACGGCTGGCTGGCCGCGGGTCGGGCTGTGCCAAGAAACGCACAGGTGCGAATTAAATCAATATACCTGGCGCTGGGGCGGCGGGGGGGCTCTGCGGGAGGGTTTGCACGGCTTGCGCCGCATTGGCTTTAAAGCCCAGTGAAGCTGAATCGCTGTAACTTCCGTCTCAAACACGCCGGGTGTCTGCAGGGCTTTCCCAGGCCAGCCCAGCCATACCTCCGGCTAACGAGGGCTGGAGACACAGCGTGAGCAGGAGAACCCCAGCGTCCCTGCTCCCGGGGGACTGAGACGTGCCTGTCTCATTTTGCACAGCTCCAAGCGCGCTAGCAGCTCCGTTGGCCCCAGGCAGGACATCAGGTGGGGATCCTGCCCCAGCTCCCTGGCAGGACCTCCTCCCTTTCCCCCAGCTCTGCCCAAGCCCACCACAGAGCCTGAGGCTGGATGCAGCCGGGTCTCCATCTGTTCAAGGTCCCTGTGGAGTCACAGCACCTTGCGTCCCACCCCAGCGCAAACCAGACCTGGTGGGAACGGCGAGCAGGGGATTGATCCCCTTCCTGGGGCTCAGCCTGCCTGCGACGCCGTGCCTGGCAGCAGACAGATACCCATGGTAAGGGCCACCCCGTTCCCAGGCCCCGGCACGAAGAGAACTGGAGATGCCCTTTGTGAAGTGAGGGTGCAGAGACCTCAACTGGGAGCCAGCTCTTGGGCTGGGAGTCAATGAACCCAGCCACAGCCTGTCCCCAATTTATTTTATTGTTATCTGCATTACTTATGGGCACCCAGATGTGGCCTGACAGCGGGACAGGACATTGCACCATCCAGGCAGCACTGTGCCCGCCTTGCATCAGCCCCCAGAAGCCAGCAGAGGAGGGGATCCATGGACAGCGTCATCCCCCCTCAGCGAGGGCTGGGAGAAAGGCGGGAACCGTGGTGTTATTTTACTTAATTTATGACTAAATGCCCCCAGAAGAGTTTAGCCCTTATTACTGAGATATAATGGCCTATTAAGGGAGCAGCATTCCCTGGAAAGCAGCCCAGTGTCAGTGACTCCTTATTGCGATAAGAACTTAATAATCACACGTGGGGTGAGGACAGGAGGAAGCCCACAGCCTGCCCACGGCTGCACCGGGGGGCTCCTGCCCGGACGGGGAGGCGGGGCGGTGGGGAGCCCCGCTGGGGGCTCTGCTGATTGAGAAGGAAACCCCTGTGCTTGTAAATCTGTAATTCCTCGCTAAATGCTTCGTAACGACAACAAATGTAAAGCAGTGTCAGAAACCCCTCGTTTTCTTTTACGGTAAAGTCATGTCCTGCAGTCAAAGAAAGGAACCAGAAAAAAAATCGTTGCTCACTCACTGCTTAGAACGTGCCCGTCTCCAGCATCTTCGCAGCTTCTTCGACCTGTTTTCCATGTCATCCCGCGGACAGGGTGGAGAGCTTGAACCCTCAGTGTCTCCTACCCTTGCAATCAATTAATTCCAAATGGAGCTTTCAGAAGCAGGGACCCCCCCCCATCCCAATTCCTCAGCGCATTGCTCCCAAGCGTGATGGTCTCCTTTGCTTCTGGGTTTGTTATTGAACAGGGAACATTTTCTCAGCAAAATGTAAGGCTGAGCGATAAGGACTGGGCAGGAACTGATAGAGACTTTGCAGATCGAATATGATGTTGTTTATTTGACTATGATGTATATTTAAAGGTCTCAGTTACAATTGGCTCCAGGCAATCTCTAATGAGCTGCAGCTGCCTGGACTCTCATTAGCTTTAATGACATCTTCTCAGTACATTTTTCTTGGGGTAAGACCTTGTCCGCTCTATGGTTGTGCGCACACTAAAACCAAGAGACATCTCACCCTAAAAGGGCAGCCAACTCAAAACAGTGGAGCAATGATAAATGATACAAGTGCCCAGAAGAGACAAACCTTTCCTGGAAGAGTCATTGTTTATTTAAGGCAAACTAAATGTAATTTACTTTGGCACGCCTTAGAATTAGACTGGGAGGTATTTGCACGGAGGTTCAAAAAATAGGTAACAAAGTCACTGTGTGTGTTAGGCAAAGATCAATCTGCAATTTCCCTGATTTTTTGCCATTCGTCTTATTCAATGGACAACCATCCACCTTCCCGAGAGCCACTTTCTGAGGCAGAAAAGCTGCGAGGAAAAAAGCCTGGATTAGCAGAGGAGGTGAGAGGAGCAAACACAAGCCCCACTGTTCGGCAGCACCTCCCCGCTCCCGTGCGGAGCCGGCAAGCTGCCGGCGCTCCGCCAGCCTGCTGCCTATTGATCCTGCCCCGCCGTGCGGAGCCCCGTCCTTTTTATTTTTTAGCTCCGGGTATGTCTTCTGGTGCTCTGCCCCTACCGCCAGCGGAGGCCTTATCCGACTTCCATCTCTTCTTCGGAGAATTGAGGGAGCAGTCATTAATCATCCGAGCTGTCCCCTCCGTGGGAGCACAATGGCCTTCTTTATCCCGCACTTCAACAGCCCTGACATGTACAATAACAATCAGCCCTGACGTATCTGTATTGCACCAAAGAGACTTACTCAAAAGGTTCTTTCGCAGCATTTCGGGTTGTAGTCGAAATATATTGGTTTATTGTAGGGCGAGCGGTACAGATGATATCGGAGATGTATATGGGTTTCTAGGTAGCGGGGCAGCATCTCACAAACATTTTTCTCGCTGCGTTGCTATCCCAGCCAGCTGAGGTACCGCTGGCTGTCGCAGGGAAGGTGATACGTGCTTTCGTGGGGCACTTCTCCATCCCGACAGTTTCCTCAGGGAATCTTTCTAATGGGGAAATTTGGCTGCTGCTTACTGAGATGTGCAGAGTGTAGGAAATGCCTCTCCCGACACACGGTGGGCAGCAAAGCACCATCCCTGCGATGCCAGCAGACCCTGAAAGAAACCAGCTGAGACCTGTACCTCCCAACTGATGTCTTCAAATGAGTCCTGCAGCCAGGGATTCCTCCCCTACAGTGAATTATCATGGAAATTTCCCCCCAAAACTCCCAGCAGAGACGCAGAACTCTGCAGGAGCTGCCCATAAGATTTGTCTGAGGGAGCGTTCAGACCTTGCCACCATCGCTACCTGTGTGCACCAAACGTCCGTGCTACCCCCACGGGCATGGGGCAGGAGAGGACAACCCGGGTACCGCATCCCTTGGGCACGGGGGGACAAGGGGGAGGTCACAGGAGGGGAAGGGGGACACAAAGGAGAGCAGAAATGCTAACTGAAAAAGCAGCGAGCTACCTTCACCCACTTTTAACCATTTGAGGGCTGGGTTAGGAATTTCCAAGCCCTCCTTAAATTCTTGGGCTCCCAAACGCCACTGAACTAGCAGAGGTATTTCTGGAGAAGTTGCAGGAGCTCCCAAATAACCAGGGAACACTAAAAAAATAAAGAAAGGAGGGGGTGGGGGAAATAAAAACAGGAAACAGGTGGGATTTACTTTTCCCTCCCCTTCCCCCCCCACAATTTCACTGCTTTTTGCGGGGCGAGCTGTACCTCCGAAGCTGGGATTAAATAGTTTGCTACAAAATAAAAACGCGACTGAGTTAACAAGCTCTGAGATTTAGGGAGATGTCACTCCGGGAGATACACGAGTAGGTCACCGGGGCACTTCTCAGCTCTCCAGACGCCGTCGCTGACTGCCGTGCCCCTTCCAAGGGCAGGGAAACCCAAGCCCACCCGTATTCGCAGCCAGGCGAGCTGCTCGCGCTCCGCCGTCCCAGCAGCCAGGCTCTGGCTCGGCTTTGCCGGCGGCGGACACAGTCTCCCTGTGGGAGCGGCCAAGGCCTAAAAAGCAGCGGTGACAGAGCGAATATTGGGATTATTCCAGACCAACGGCCTTTTTTGAAGTTACAGCCCGGTTTCAGTGCCCCGTGTTGGATAAACGGGTGGGCAGAGCAGTTGCGGTGGGGTGAAGCTGTCCCGGGCACCCGCACGCTCGCCCGCAGAGCCGCTGACCTGCTGCCAGCGTGGGCAGACACGGCATCCTCGGCACCACGCGCACCGGGCTGGGCAGAGCGTGCACATGGCGCCCGTTTGCGCTTTTCCAGGATCCTGTGTCTTTTTAAACACGTCTTTTCTGCTGGCTGCTTGCCACAGAGCTTTTTTTTTAATCTATCTTTTTTTCTTTTTCCTCCTTCCTTCCTTCCTTCCTTCCTTCCTTCCTTCCTCCCTCCCTCCCTCCCTCCCTCTCTTTCTCTCTTTCTTTCTTTCTTTCTTTCTTTCTTTCT
>VWZZ01007696.1:933896-986754 GCA_013399095.1 Psophia crepitans | reverse complement strand
TCTCTCTTTCTCTCTTTCTCTCTTTCTCTCTTTCTTTCTTTCTTTCTCTCTTTCTTTCTCTCTTTCTCTCTTTCTCTCTTTCTTTCTCTCTTTCTTTCTCTTTCTCTCTTTCTTTCTTTCTCTCTTTCTTTCTTTCTCTCTTTCTCTCTATCTCTCTTTCTTTCTTTCTTTCTTTCTCTCTATCTCTCTTTCTTCCTCTCTTCTTCTCATCCTCTCTTCTTCTCTTCCTCTCTTCCTCCCTTTCTCCCTTTCTCCCTTTCTTCCTCCCTTTCTCTCTTTTTTTCTCTCTTTCAAAAAAAGCAACCCCCAAACCAGCCCGTTTTCACCGCTCGCAGCACACAGTGACCCAGCGAGCGCGCCGGTGCCAGCGCTGGCAGCGCCTGCTGGACTGGGTACAGACAAAGCTGCACGGTGGCAGCGGTTCAGGAGCAACGCTGGGTGCTGGCAGACATGCTCTGGGCGGTACCAGCCCCTTGGCAGCCTCAGCGGCAAAAGCAGCTTTTCCCTCTGACATAAACCGTGCTCGAATCCAACCTCTCATTCTCCCTCCCCGGTCCTTCCCTGACCCTCCATGGAGGAGTGACGGGCGCCCGTGGGGCTCTTGCTGCCAGGCGCCACGGGTGGATGTGGGTGATGCCGCTGGCTGCCCTGGGTCGTCGTGGAGCTCAGCTGGGGGCCTGACAGATGCTTTCTGCTTGGTCATTTCTTGGTGCAGCGGTTTGACGTGTAATTAGAACTATTAGTTATAAATTTAGCCCGCCCTCCCTCTCCCAGCCGCGAATTAGCCCTGGTCGCCCCGCTGTGTTTTCACCATTTGCAAAGGTTCGCGAGGTGACCGAATTTGGGGTGGGGAGGGCTGCTCGTCCCTGGCCACGTGGCATCGTCCCACCGCCCCCACCAGGGTAAGGTGTTTCAAACCTGGGAATGGCACGCCGTGAGCAGCCAGCGCCGGGGAGGAAGGCGGTTTGGGCAACGAGTGCCAGGAGCACTGGGTGCGGGTTGTAAGGACTTATTAGCTCTTTCCCCCTTCTGCTGCGAGCCGCAGACCCAAGTGCAGACATTTCAGCTGGTGGGGGCTTGCACATCAACATATCCATCCCCCCAGGTTTTGCTTTCCAGCCTTTCCCCAAATAAAGGCTTGTGCTGCTCTGCAACGTGCTCAGGCCCCAGGCTTTTCATTATTTCCAAGGTCATTTGCTCTGCAGCCGGGCTGAAAAGCAGAATTGCCTTTCTTGCGCTGTTTATGTCTACCAGATACACACTACTTGCTTTTTCATTTGGATTCATTTTCTGCGCTGTCCTGAGAGAAAGGAGCAAAGCAATTTTCTATTTACTGCAAAATTCCAAGTGAGCAATTTTGTGGATCTGGAAATTGTCAGGAAGAGGTTACTGGACTGTGTACACGAGGAGGAGGAGAGCAGAAGTGATAGGAGAAGCGCACGGAGCGGGAGAGGAGACGGCTAAAGCTTTTGCAATCCCATTGCTGTCTCAAGAACCCTTTGCCTAAACACCCGAGACTGGTAACTATTACTGGATGTGTGAGTAATTCCTAGATAATTTTTTAAGTATTTGGAAAAAAACAATGCATAATGAAAACATTACGTTATTGTCGTGCTGCTGACACTGTTGGCCAGATTCTCAGCTGCTGTGAATCATGCTCTCGCCTTTGACTCGGGTGGAATTACGCCTTATTTATCCCAGCTGAGGATCAAATGCACGGGCCAGTGCTTGCACCACCTTCGCCTCGCAGGTCAGAGCAAAGCTCTGCCTAAAAAGCCGGCAAATTCGGCAACGTCTGCTCGTGGCCACGCTCTGAAACGCAGCCAGGACTGCGAAGCCCCAGCTACAGCCGGTTGCTGTTGCCTCCAGCCTCACCCCGAGGTGACGAGCTTTACGCACGTCTCCCCGCGACAGGCAAAGGCAGGCGGCTGCTTTGCCGGGTCCCGGGGACGGGAGCCCGCGTCGGCAGCGCGGGCAGCGGGCTGGGTGTGAGCGAGGGGCAGGGAGGAAGCGCCCGGCTGGCAGGAGGGAAGGATAAACAAGGAATGGTTAGCAGTTCGCACACACAGATTAATTTCTATATTTTTTTTAGAACGTAGAATAATTTATTGTAATTACTGTTGGCTGAGTTGTGTTTGAAGAAGGCAGTGCCATTTAAAAGGATTTTTGAAAGGCATTGAATTGGGAGGCAATTATTTTTTTTTTAAAATATGTTTAAGGATTATAAAAGTAATTACTGCCCTCAAGCCAGGATGTCTAATTATGTTAAACTGTGGCTTAAGACAGCACAACTTTCAGTCTCTTCCTTGGGTGGCTCACGCAGGAGCAGAGCGCACGTGGCACAGCCGGGGCAGGGCTCTGTACGGGCAGGGACGTCCCCGCGTCCCCACAGCAGGGATGCAGCCTGCCCAGAGGCAAGGGACGGATGCAGGGGGGTGAGCACAGGGCCACAAGGAAGCAGGGCGAAAGGGAGGTAAAAAAAAGGAAAGGGAGAAAGGGGAAAGTTGGGAGAGCAAGGGACTGCGGGTTCCCAGCGGGTACCCCCATCGCTCCAGCCCTTGGGCACAAGCCTGTCACCTGCGGGGACGAGCTTGCTCTTGCTTTGGGGAACGGGCACGCTGACCCCTCCAGGGCCTCTTCCTGCCCTGTTTTTCTCCGTTTTCCTCTGGGAGCCCTTCATGAGCAGCAAGAGAGAAGTATGCGTTTATTTTTCAAGCTTGCCTTTTGACTCCAACTCCCCTCTGTTCTTCTGCCAACGTGTGAGAAACAAGTTCAGGTTTAAAAGGCAACCTGAAATGTGCATGCATGCACAAAACTGTTTTATTTTTATAATGCCGTGATTTATGGGCCAGCTTGGGGCGGGGGGGGGGATTTCACTGGTGATTTCTGAGCGTTTGAAGGTTGCCCATAACAGGAGAGGCAGCCAACATCCTACGTGCCGGGGAAGGAGCCGCCGCAGGCAGGGGGAGAGGGCAGCACAGGCAGCGCTGGGAGCGGCACGGAGGGTCTCTGCAGCGGCACGGCCGCTGCACGGGAGCAGGGCAGGGCTGAATGTGGCGAGGCTGGAGCGGGGAGGAGGATATTTCAGTACCAGGGATGAGAGGTGGAGCTGCAGGAGTGATAGGCAAAGCTGCATCTTAGGGATGTCTAAAGAGCTGCTGAGATTTGGACTCAACTTGGAGGTGGGGGACCCAGGGGGAGGTGGTTGCTCTCGTAGGCTGAGCTGGATGGAGGCTGGATGTCGGTGCGGAAATCAGGCGCTCTCCCTCACCATCCCTTCCAGCACCCAGTACCGGTGGTGGGCTCACACGGCTGATCGCACACATCAATTTTGAGTACATACCACCCGGCTCATCCCTCTCCCCCCTAACCCCTCCTTTTCCCCTTGGCAGCAGCAAGCCAGGAGGCCGTGGTCCGGGGAGGGGACACGACTCCTCTTCCAGCACATCTCAAAGCAAATTCACCCCATTTAACCCAAACTGTCAAGCAGCATTGACCCAGAAAAAGCTGTTCCCAGGGGGCCAGCAGGCAGAGCAGGCTGGCAGGCAGGAGGGGAGGAAGACTGTGTCCCACATGGTGCTGAGGAGCCGGCTGGGCGCTGAGCCCTGAGCTCAGGTGCAAGTGAAGAGCAGTGGCCACAGCCTCGGCCATGACGCTGCAGCCCCGGGGCCTTGACGGGGCAGAGCTGCGGGCTCGCAGGCACCGGGGCGCTCGCGGGGGCACAGAGACACTGCAGGGATGGGGAGCGCAGCGAGAGACGACAGACAGTGTCTGCTTTCTGGGAAGGGAAAGGGCTGCGCTGCCACCGAGGGCAGCAGCTAGAAAGCAAAGCTGGAGCTGCCAGCGCGGGGAGAGGAACAGCAGGGCAGCTTCCAGCACCCCACGCCAGCCCGGCAGGCTGCCGAGTGTCAGGGCGAGATTTATCTCTGGCTCAGCTGCATTAGATAGACCGGGGAAAATGCAGTCTCAACACAAGATTTTTTCAAATATAGAAAATTGTTTATCATTATTATTATTATTGTTGTTGTTGTTGTTATTATTACGACCACTATTATTATTTTTCACTCTGGCTCCCTGGAGTCTTTAGGTGATTTTCACCCTTGGAGTCAGTCAGCAGAAAGACTCGGTGGTTTTTTTTCCAAGCCACACGTGGAAGCAGTTCTTGGTGGTTTGGGTCCTTTGTATTCTGTGGATTATAAAAGGTCTCTCCTGTAAGGAGCCTGGAAAACGAGGAGTACTAATTATTATTAACTCTGTCAAAGCCAATAATATCCTTCGGTAATTATCGGTTTACCCAATTTTCCTGTGAGCCTACTGTGTAAATACACCATCGTGAAGAGGCTATTATTTCCTCCATGCTCCACCTCACCACAGTTTTGGGCTGGTCACGTGCCCGTTGTGAGCAGGGCTGCTAATTTTGGCGGGCAGACACCACCAACAGTCAAATACAAGATGGGAAACGGCGGATGCGCACCCTCCACCCTCTCAGCCCAGCCCCTGCTCTCCAGCCTTGCCAAATCCTCCGAGCCCTCTGGCCTCGGCTGGGGCCATTTGCCACCGCTGTGCAGGATCCACCAGGATGCTCCCCAGGGACCACGGCCGCCCCTCCTGATGCTTCCCAGGCTGGGCCAGTGTCACGGCACAGCTCGGCAGGGACCGTCCCACTGACCAGCTGCCTCCATGTCCGGCCCCGAGCGTGACTTCCCCGCCGCGACGAGGTGAAGCGCAGGCAGGGAGCCGGCAGGGAGGCAGCGTGTCTCACGGTAGGAGACCCCAGCCGCTTTCCCTTTCATCACCGCTCATTTATTTGGATTAGAGTCAGCTCTCTCCTGAATCCTTTGTTCGCTGTTTGTTATTCCACATGCACCCAGCGCTGCGCGTTCATCTTTATTAGCTCTAATTGCTTCCCCGTTCTAATGGGATCTCACTATTCGCATACAATTGAAAGGAAATGTATTCATTAAAATAATTCTCCTCCTAACTGTTGTTTAGGGCTGGTGCTGTCAGTGCCGCTCGCCGTGATTTTTCTCCTGCCCACTGCCGCGTGCCGGCCGGGACCAGGACGCAGGCAAAGCTTCATTAACGATTTCGTGTTAATGTGAACAATAGGCTTCAGGCTCGGGTCACTCTGGGTGATGTTTGTTGACGGAGGAAAGGTTGCAAAGCCACTCAGCTGCTCTTTCTGTGGAGCTCGAGGAGCACGTGAAGGGGTGGCACGTGTGTGCTCCCACCCACGGGCAACCGACTGGCTCTCCCGGCCGCACGGGGGCTGCGCCCCGCCCCACGCACCAGCGCTCCCCAGCCTCCGCCATCCAGGGGGTGAATTATATGAGAAAGTGGCAGGGAGAGGATAAAGCCAGGGATGCCCGAGGGTTGGAGAAAGCACGCTGAGCAGAAGTCTCCAGCTGAAATAGTGACAAGAGGTGGCTTCAAGCAGCAAACACCATCTTCCTAACGGCTTGGCGTCTTCGCTGGCACTCGGACCAACTTTTCCTCCTTATTTAATTCCTCCCACTACCGCTAGTTAAGCATCTTTAGGGACCACTTTAATGACCCTTCTTCTTCCTGGCTGCTTACACCCGGCTGTCCCTGCCCTGCCTGGGGGCGGCTGAGGTACCATCACGCTGTAGCTAAGCAACCTCCCCATTAGCACACTCGTGGCTCAGACCAAGGCATCTCCTCACCACCTTTACACAATTAGCCCTTCTGTTTTTGTCCGGCTGCCCCTCTCCTCCCCTCCTGACACCTCTGAATGGCTTGTTTCTGCAGCTCTGCCCAGTCGCATGAACAGATTTCCCTTTCAATGAAAAAACATCCACTGCTTTATCACCACATTCGCAATCTTCTGTGGAAGCTGCCTTCCGTTGCCTGGCATATTTATGCCATACTTTGTTAAGACCATCATGTGAGGCCAGGAATGGGAACCTGGCAGTTTCAGGGCTTGCAGAGCTGTTTCAGTGGAGATGGGCGGCACGTTCTCCTTGTGAGAGATGCAGATGTGCAGAAGTTGTCCCAGCAACCAGGGCTGGCAGGGTCCTTCCCTGTGGGGCCACCCCATGGGCCACATTCAAGTCACTGACCGGCTTCGTGAGCGCGGGCACAGCCTGTGGGCCGGGAGGGAGCATCAGCTTGGACCAACACCACTGCCCTGGGAGAGACTCTGGCAGAGATGAGCTCTGTCGGCACCTCCCGTGCTCTTGTTCCCATCCCGTGTCACCTCTGCGGGGGTGGCTTTGCAATCGTACAAAAGCTGAGTCCACACGATGTCTGTTTTCTCTAGCAAGGTATTTCTGTACCAGCCCCCCAAGGCTCCCCTGGTGCAGACACAGCCTTGCAGCTTTCCTGGAGCTGATCCTGAGCTGGAGCTGGTCTGGGAGCTTTGTTTAAAATGCAAATGGTTCGGCGTTGCCTAACAGCAATAGCACTAATGGGATGCGAGTTTGTGCCCACTAATAGCATCCTGCAGCACTTCTGAAGTCAGCGTCTGCTTTGTCTCTGTGTTTGTCTGTCACAGAAGAACATTACCCAGGCCCCGGCTCCCATTCTATTAATATATTTGCTTAATTACGCTGTACAGAGTGAGTGCCAGGCTGGCAGACAGACTGCAGAAGCTCTGCTATCACTGGAAGTGCCCCGCCAAAGAAGGCAACAGTGACATCACAGGCGGATGACATCAGCCCTGTGACACTCTCCTGCTCTTCCACCCGGCTCTGCAAACCCTTCCGACCTTGCTCTGCCAGCCTTCGGTGTGCACCATGTGGATGGGGGCTGCCAAACTGCCGCCCCCATAAAAGACACACTCCGTGCTCCCCAACAGCTCACCCTGCACATCCTTACGCTGGCATCGAGCTGCCAAACGCTGCCTCCTTCCCCCAGTGAGGGCTCGACGTCTATCTGCATTTTAAAAGTGCCTATCAAGCCCCAAAAGACAGCGTGTTAGACAGACAGTAACCATCTGCCTGCAGGTCAAGTGGCCGTGACAGGCGTCCTCTGGCCACTAAGACAGCGAGACGGTTTTGAGACCGTCTTCGCAGAGACTCCGGCTGACTGCAGAAATCGCTGCCTGCTCTGTCACTCTGTATTCATCCTTGGGATGTACTTGTGAGCTGTCAGCTCCCCGAGTCACCGCGGAGCTGGACGCCTTGCCAAAATCTGTGCTCAGGTAGCAAGCACAAGGAATGCTTTCGGCCGAGCTGGGAGCCCTGCGCCGGGCTGGGGCATTTCTCCCCGGCGCAGGCAGCCTGCCCACGCACAGGGAGGGGGGGCTCACCCTGATAGCCAGAAGCACCCGGGCAGCACCGGGAATTGCTGCGGCCGCCAGATCCTTGCAGGTGCGTGGGGCACTTGTCAGTAAATGCCCCCTTACAGCATCACTGGACGCTGGTGGGACGGATGGCGAAGCCTTGAGATGTAAACGGAGTGGGCGGCTGCTCACAGCACCCGCTCTCAGGGTGGGCATGCACACACCTCAGCTCTGCTCACGCTTTTTTGGAAGCCTTGCTGTTTATCCGGCCAAGCGGCGGGACAGCGTGTCCCCAGCCTGGGAACTTCCATCTCTAAAGGCTCTGCTGAGCTGCAGCTGAAGCCCTGGTCTCCTCTTCTTCCCTTCCTGCCTTCCACCTCCCCGCTGAAGTCTTTTCCCGACCCCACCTCTGCCTTGATGCTTCACTTTGGACCCTCTCCTCCACCTCCTCCATCGCTTCTTCAGCTCCCAGAACAAAATGCTAGATCCCTGCCTTTGCAGGCAGCGCTGGTGGGCTGGTGCAGGACACCCTGAATTAGTAACGAGTCAAAAATAATCAACCCCCTCCAAAAAAAACCAACCCAAAACATAAGGAACAGTCATGATGTCATGAGGCAGCAAAGACAGCAGATCTCAGGAGGGACCTCCTGGTGAAGCCATCTGGGTGGCCCCGTGGCCAAAGCGGTCGTGCCTGGGTTACCGGGGAGGTGGGGGGGGCCCTTAGGCACAAACCGCTGCTGGGGAAAGCCAAGCTGGGGGCCAGGCAGCCCCAGCACGGGCTGAAACACACTCCCAGGCCCTGGGAGTTCTTGCAGCAACTTACTGGAACCAGTTCCTGAAATATCCCGGAGCATCCGCAGGTCTGAGGATGCACCATGCTCCCAGGGAATATGGCTGGCAGGCTCTGGAAAGGCACGGCGGCAGGATGCTTTCCTCTCTTCCCAGCCGTGGGGAAGGAGGGGAGCCAAGTGCAGAGAGGACAATCCCTGCTCCAAAGAGTGAAATGAGATTATTATTTTTTTGCCTCATTCTGCACATAAACCTAACACTTCCTTTGAGGCAGTCCTCGAGGACTTCCCAGGCTCTGACTTCATCAAAAAGGAGAAAATTTAAAAAACTAAGCTGTTCTACCAGAGTGGGTCTCCTGAAGCTTATAAACACGAGTGAGGTTAGAGGGGGGCAGGAGAGATGGGGGAGCACTGGCCTGATCCTGCAAAGGGCGGAGGGCAGAGAGTCCAAGTGGTGCTTCAGGTACAAGCCTGCGTAGGATGCTGCTTGTTTTGCTTTACTGTTTTTTACTGTTTCCCTACTTTTGTTTCTCACCCCTTGTCTAACACCCTTGCTGAGATGTACCCCGGTCTCTGCCTGCCGCCCCCCGGCAGCATGCCGCCTTGCCTGTGCCCCCCCGCTGCCGCCTCGGACAGACATCTCTGACTGACCCGACGGTTCCGTAGCATCTCGCCGCGTTCCCCAGCTGAAACGATCCCCCCACACCGTGTCAGGTTTCTGCACCAGCAGCCCCGCTGCAGTTTAATTAAGGCGAAGCCCCTCCTTGCTGTAGAGACTTTCGCTTACCGGTGGATTTCCCTAAGGTCTAATCAACTCAAACACTTCCCTATGCTGCTCCTCCTCTACCGACAGCGCAGCTTTCCCTGGCTGCCATGGGGGAATGGGCGAACCCCGGATTTCAGGTTCCTCTGCAGGTACCTGTGGGGGATGCCCCACCACCCAAGGAAGCACCCAGGTGCTCATCAGACACTGCTCTTGTCCTGGGAAACGGAGTTTTTGGTCCAAACCCTGGCTTTGTTCTAGACTTAGTGCATCACAGTTTCGCTCGTGTACCTGCAGCAGGGGCTGCAAATGGCTCTGTGGCTATTGCACAGGCTGGAGTTCATATTTGTTCTCCAAAAATGTGTACAGCCAGTGATGGCTCTGCAGCTGGAGCAGGAGCCGGGAGATTTCCAGCAGCCAGGATACCCAATTACTAGGTTTTTTCTCTCCATCGAGCTTGACAACAACATTTGTGAAAAATTAAGAGAGAGAAATGCTCTTCCCTGCTTACAGGAGGAATAAAAGCCTCTCTGCCATAGGCTTCCAGATGTCATTTTATATTTTCTATAAAAATTTATAGGGAACCCAGCTGGCCCTAGAGACACAGTTTGAGGAGCAAACAGTGAATTGCCGCTTGGCAGAGGCGGTCGCGCAGCACGAGCCGGCGGTGCCGCAGCCTGCGCGACGGCACGCTGCCTTTCCCCAGCCGGGGGTTCATGGCCAAAGCGATGCCGGCACCGGGAGAAGCCCCTGCCCTGCGCTAGGCTGGCGGGGGCTCAGCCTGCCGTGGGGCCGGCAGCGGGAGGGCAGCGTTTCGGCAGCAGGATGGGCTCTTGTAGGGGGTGGGGAGGAGGATTAGCCCCCCCCCGCTGCTCCTGCTCACCGTCTGGACCCAGGACCTCCCCAGCAATCCCCAGCATCGCCAGTCACGTAGGAGCGCAGCAGGATTGGCCCCTTCTCCAACTTTGTTCCGCATTTTCAGGAACATAAATTGCCATGGTTACCAGAGCCTGGGCGCCTCATTAGTAACATTTGCTCTCCGTGTCAGATTAACGAAGTTGTTCCTCGGCGGCGCTGGTGGGTGCTGCGGCTGTTCCAGCCACACCGGCACCTTCCGCGTGCCACGGGGCTGGGGACGGGAAGCCAGCGGCGTGGGCTCGGCACCACCGTGGGAAGGTGGCAGCGGGGCCAGGGGCACAGGCTGCTTCCCAGAGCCCTTTCTGCTGCGTTTCCCCAGGCCCCAGTTACACCCACCCGTGTCACCCCTGACCGAGCTGCAGGAACAACCCAGCGTCCCTCACGCACCGTACCAGCAGTGGCGTCTTTGAAAGTGTAAAACACATCGCTCAGCGACGACTGCGCAACATCGATGCTGCGGCCAACGTGCCTTCCTGACCCTCTCTCCCTCTCTCTCCAAAGAGGAGCTATTTAAAGCATCGTATTGAACCGTTTCCTCTGTCCACAGAGGCACTTGGAGCGCTCCGGGTATCTTACAGCGCTCGCTGGTGCCAGCTTTGAAAGCGTTATCCGTGTGCGCTCGCCTGCAAGGAGGGAACCACTGCAGGGATCACCCCCCCCGCCAGGGAGCGGAGAGCCCCGACGGACGGCGATACGCCGCTCAGCTCGGCAGCCCCGGGGGACGCTAACGGGGAAGAAACATCGGCTCATGCCAAAAACTCTGGACCTGACCAAATATCTTGGATGACATCAGCATGTACATCGTTACCCTGGCGACGTAATGTCATCGGGCTGATCCCCAACGCCGCGTAATCTCCTGTCCCTGGGACAACACTGAAAGAAAGCAAACCTGGACCAATACCTCTCCTTTACCCAGATCTGCCTAATCCCAGAGAAGCGAGTTAATAACACACGTCAGCTCAGTATCTGCTAGGTTTTTATTAAACTCCTCACATAACTTCTATATTATTTCCGTCCTTGCCAACTCAAGCCGCCCTGCTTCAGAGCCAGCGAGGACGTGCTCGCAGGAGATGTTTCATGAACACGTCTCGGGCTAAAACTTATTCGCTCTCACTCACTGTCTGGTGAATTCTTACGAACAATGAAAACGTTTGCTTTGACAAACACCGCCAAAACCCTGGGTCCGACCCCAGGCACCCAGTGCGCAGAACGGGCTGAGAACGACTGACCAAGCGATTTACAACAGGTCGTTGGAGCGGCTCCTCTGGCACGCATCTCCTCCTGGCACCCGGCGACTCCCCGGCGCTCGCCGCGGCCCTTCCCACCGGCGCCTGGCGCGGCATCCACGCAAGCGCTTACCCGTATCTTTATCGGCCCGCTGTGGATGAACAGCCTTTTCCTTAGCCAACCGCGGCTTAATGAGCTTCTCCAGCGAGCGGAGATCTGCACGCAGCGGTGCCGGGTGTTCTGTCTGACCTGCAGCACAAATTGTTTTCCTGCTCGTGAGGGAAATCCTCAGAGCGGAGCTGGGGGTACACAGACGCAGCCCGCGTAGGCCACAAATAAATATATATATAAGTGCACGCGCTCCCTTGTTTTGCATGCCCGAAAGCTAGAAATAACGTCTGATGCTCAGAAGAAAGGAAATATTTAGTTAAGAGAAAAGGAGAGAGCTGCAAGAAGGCAAGACAAACGCTATATATTTATTTTTTTATGGCGTAAACGGAAAGCCCGCGCTTTCGGCTTCGCTGAGTTATTTTATGGCCCATCTCTGGCAGAAACCGAAACAGCGCGCTCGCGCCCAGCCCCTCAGTTATTGCACCTCGCTCCTCGGTGCGCCAAAACGGCACCTTAAGAGCTGGCAGAGAGGTCTGCCTCCGCTCTCTCCCTCGCACGCAGGAAGGCTGCTCCGCCGCGCTCAAAGGTGTCGGGAGATTTTGCAGCTTAGGTCAAAGGGCGTTAATAAAGCACTTGAGTCTCCATATGGTATTTTGGCACTAAAATGTCAGCTGCTTTTCAGACACTGTACTTTAATCATTTCAGACAGGCCCCTTTTAAATGGTTTGTTTAGTTTGCTCACAGAATAATATTTGTTATTTGGTTTTCAGAATGACTAATAAATGAACTGTCTTTGCTCGGGGAGAATAATGCCACTTAAGCAAAACCTGGTACCGCAGTTCAGAGCTATTTAATAAGAAATACCTGTCAGTGTCAGAATATATTTACTGTGCATTAGCTTTGAAGAATCGCGGAATTAGTTTTCCCCTTGCTAAGTTTACTTTATGTAAAACGTAACACATGAACTGTGAATATGCGGACAGCAAACAGACTGTATCAATGAATTCAGCCTCCCCCGGAAAACGCTGACAGTGGCAAGCGAAACACCTCCGAACAGGCGCAGCCGACACCATCAAACGCGAAACGTGTGACAGCTGCCAAGGAGCCGCAGCCTCCTGCCTCCCTCCCCTTGTTTAAAAAACAAAATCAAATCCAAAATAACACGCTGTAGTCTATTTATCCTCTTGTTTAATCCACCGGGAAAGCATCAGCATAATTAAACGCTTTTAACCTTTTGGGTTTATGCAGTGAAAAGAAAAGCGCGCTGTACGGGAGCAGGAGCTTCGCATCACCCCTGAGCCGCGTGCGGCGGCGGCACCCCGGCACAGCCACCCTCTGCCTGAGGAGGCTGCCCGCAGCGGCACCGGGGGCATCCCCATCCCTGCTGTGGGGGCATGCCCATCCCTCCTGCGGAGGCATCCTCTTCCCTCCTGCGGGGGCATCCCCAGCCTTCCTGGGGGGCATCCCCATCCCTGCTGCGGGGGGCATGCCCATCCCTTCTGCCACCAAAGGAAGCAGCAGCCCGCTGTAACAGACCCACACATGGGGAAGGGGCACAGCCACTTTCCAGCCGATCTTCAGCCCAGATCCAGAGCTGCGAACGGGGAGTGTTTGCTCTGCCACGCCGCAGCCGCACTGTTTCTATTATTCATGCGACTCGGCGCTTCCTTTCACGACCCAGGTACCGTCTTGGACTCTCCAGCCATCTGGGGCAGCTAGTTGGGAGGCTGACAGTAGGTTGCGTGAAAAAGCAAGTTATTTACTTAGAAACTGTCTCTGTGGCATCTTGACCATCTGGAAAGAATATGGAAATGAGACTTTTAGCGAGATGGAACTTCTCAGTTGATAAATTAACCAGGCGTCTCCAGAAGTAGGCGCAGCTGATAAAAGCACGCATTTCTGAGCACGCCCCAGCTCGCGCGCACACATATAGGTGTGAGCGTATGCAATTTCCCATCTCACCCACACATCTGGGGACCTAAGCCACACTCCTGCAAAGCTGCCCGGGTTTCTGGACAAACAAAGCCCAACTTCCAGCTGTAAAACTCACGTGCAATGACACGAGGGGCCAGGCAGGGCTGGGTTACAAAGCTGTGCCACCGAAGCTGCTCTTGCACCACCAAACCTGTCTGGTGGGGACCAAACCTGTCCCCTGGAGACCAAGCAGGGAGAGCAGGGCTGCGGGCATCCTGCCGCGGTGGCCAGGGAGGCCGGTCAGCAGGAGCTCCTCACCCCACCGCTCAGAAGGTGAGGTGCATGTGAGCACCCCAGCACGGAACACTTACCCGCTCCCCAAAGTGACAGCGGCGAGCAAGAGCCTGGTGCAGTGGGGGAATAACCCGCGCGGCCTGGCAGACATGCAGGAACCTCTCAGCTCTTACGCCAGCCTCTTATTAATCAAAATACCATGCTAGGCTGGAGTGGATCTGGCTTCTCTGAGCATGAGTCATATCGTTTGCTGATTGCCAGGAGAGTTCCCAGGAACTGGGGACAGCAGGACAGAAATTACAGCCGTCCTGTGAGCACTGTAATTTGTGCCGGAGCTAGATGGTTCTCCGAACCACCCCGAGACAGGACAATTACGGCTGGCTTCAGGCCAGATGCAGGTTGCTGGGATCAGAGCACGGAGCCCCAAATTAAGCACTGCGAGAGGGGAGCCAGGAGACTCTGCAGAAGAAGTTTGTGAAATAGCGAAGCCCCTGGAACAGCCATCCTGCCTTTCAAATGCAAATGCCATCTCAAGGAAAGTGTTTTGTTCCGTGAGCTTCTGAGCGCTGTCTGCTACTCATCTGAGCAGAGGAAATGCACCCAGGAATATGAACGTGGAGAAAAGCCTCTAAGGGCTCGCTCGGGGCAGGTCAGTGGTATGGGGAAATGCACTCCCACCGGTTGAGTCAGCCGAAGTCCACGCTGTGCACAGCGTAAAGTCACCTCCTGCTAACGCAGCCCTTCATCTGCTAGCAAACCATAAAACTTCCCAAAGGCAGTTGGTGCATCTGGTACCTGTTCTCCTTTCAACATCACATACGACAAGCGATATACCACAGCGGTCAGTTCCTCCATCGCCCACGTTCCAAGTGTCCCAATAAGACTTTTTGCCCGAAGCAAAGCTGGATAAATATCCAGCAATCCAATTATAAACTGAACTTCATATACATGAAACACCAACAAGGGATCTAGAAAAAGCAATACCTTACCTCATCGGCTCTGGGATAATCTCCTCCAGGAGACAAGGGTGCTGCTAAATTCCCAAATTATTTTCTAGTTTGCCAAAATCTCCATCTCATGGGTTCAGCATCAGCCAAGTGTCCGTCTGACCCAGGACAGCACCTTCCTCCCATCACCTGCAGTTTTTCAAATGGGAGCTACGGGTACTCTGGAGTTGGAGGTTGTATCTGACTGGGCCCATGTGAGCCCGTTCTCTCTACGTGGGCATCAGGCAGGTGGATGCCACTGGTCCCTGGAGCCCAAGAAGACGAAACCCACCACAAGCTTCAGGAACACCTTGAGGGGGCTGGAGCTGCTTCAGCAGAGCACTGAGCAGGGAGCAGCACCCCAGGGTGACAAACACAGACTTACCTGCATGGGGAAGGAGTCTCTTCTGGTGAAGTCCTGCTGTGCCGAAGCCCTGCTTGTGGTCAGTGGATGGACAGTTTCCTCATTTAAGGCTCAATGGGGTCTGGACGTCTCCTTTGTATTGGTATTGGCGATTCTCATGTGCCAAGAGACAGCAGCCCAGCATTTGTCCACTGAGCCCATGATGCAGTTATAGCAGTCCATAGAATCACAGAATGGTTTGAGTTGGAAGGGACCTCAAAGCCCACCTAGTTCCAACCCCCCTGCCACGGGCAGGGACACCCTACACTAGACCAGGCTGCCCAAAGCCCCATCCAGCCTGACCTTGAACACTGCCACGGATGGGGCCTCCGTTCAGATTTTGAACACTTTTCTCTAAATAATTAAAATTTTTTTGCCTCTACACACAGGAAGGCATCGAGCTCGGGTGTGCCCAGATGGCTCTGGCAAACCCATGGGACCTCAGAGTGGGATTTACTGGCCATGATAATATATAAACATGTATGCATTTTAAAATCCGTGATTCTATTTCGTTAACTGACTGAAAAAGGCGATGCGTTAAAGCAAAACTAAGACCTGAGAAATCGTCAGGTGACTTTGGACACTTGCAGAGCTGATGGACCTGGAGGCTGGAGCTGGCAGCGGCTCAGCCCTCTGGCTACCAAGCCCAAGGCACATTGTGTGGACTTGTCCTCAAACTCATAGCCCACTGCAGCAGCTAAGCAACACAGGGAGGGACAAGGCTCTTCAGCAGGAAATATCTCAAGAGGCTCCATCCGGAGTCCTGGGCTGCGTCCTCACACCGAGTAATGACTCGGGCAGTGTCAGATTTTGCCATTGCTGGAGTTTCTCCAACTGATTAAAGTCACCCGGGCCCTGTCCAGCGATGGGCTCCAGCTCCCTCTACACCTACCGGTGCCCTGAATTCCCTCAGGAGTAGGAAAGGTCTGAGATGAGACCCTCTCCCCTTTCATCCCAGGATCACAGGCAGCAGTGCTCACTTTCTGAGGAACAAGTGCTCTTTTTTAAAGCACTCCTTCGGTTTAACTCCCAAGGCATTTGGCAACTGTAAAGGCAGGAATTAACCTGGGTTTCTGGAAAGCGAGCAGAGTGTCTAAGGCTTTTAAGCAGTGTTTCAGAGGCAGAGTTGATCTTCAAAATGTTTTGACTTCCAGTTTTGAAGGAAACATTTTTTTGTTTGAAATTAGCCTAATTAAAGGATCACAAAATTAATTAAAACGCAAAATGAAATGCAACGCTTTGCATCAGGTCAAATGAAACATTTTGGCATGCTTTAAAAATGAAATCAGAGATGGTTTTCATCTTGATTAAAGAAATCTCCCTCTCCCTCCCCAAGCTCTGGTGCAAAACACCAATCCAAAGAAAATCATCTCCCCCCCCACCAAATCTGCCCATCCCAGCTTGCAGAAGGGTACAGCTCGCGCTGCCCCCAGATGCCAGGGACTGGAGACTCTGCTTCACGCTCGACCTCCGCTCTCACCAAAGATGCTTTGGCCGGATGATATTTTAAATTGCTCCTGCTTGGTGGTGGCAGCTCGTTTAAAATTAGCAGCACCCCTAATTGGGAAAGGGGGAGCTCTGCCTGGCAGAAATGCCACGGCTGGCCCCCGGCACGGTGGGGGCAGCCCAGTGCCACTCTCGATAGCCATCACTGTCAGAGGCAGCTTCCTGGCCACGGCTGAACTATCCGCCCGCTTAAATATCGCAAGTCCCGAAATGTCAGGAGTTTGGAAAGCGGCTGCGAAGCGGCGGCGCAGGGCGGGCAGGGCTGGGTGTTGGCCAGAAACAGCCCCCGCCGCAGGCTGAGACCGCCTGACGCGCCGCTGGGACACCTGAGCTCCAGTTGCCGCCGCCGTGGCCTCGTCCCGCGCCCCCCCGAGCTGCTGACCCAGCCACGTGCAGCTCCTGGCACCAGGAAATACGTTTTCCTCCGAGACCAAAAATTTCAGTTCGCTGTAAACATGGAGAGAGCAGCTCGTGATTAAGCAGTCGGGGTTTTACAGCATCCCAAGGACGGAAAGCGCTACGCAAGCGATAACTATTTTTACTGTTGTTATTTATTAGGTGGGGCTGGTCGGTGCTGGGCTCCGGCCCCCCGTGCACAGCAGGTGCCAAACGCTGGCAAGCCTCCGGCGAGCGCTGCAAAAGCAGGTGGCCGAGGTCCTCCTGCTCCTTCCAGGGGCTCCCGAAGGCAAGAATCACAAGGGGGAGATGTTCTGGCTCTGGGGGGGGTGGTTAAGCCCAGATCCTTGGAGGCGTTTGGGTTGCTAAACCCGTGGGGGAACCGAGGGGCCATTAAACCTGGAGGAGCTGAGACACCTCCACCAGGCACCGCGCCACCGCGAATCCCACACGGACACGGATACTCCGGCATGACGGCGGCGCCCTGTCCCTCACCACAGCCGTGCACCCTCCTCCCCGAAGGCGATGCTCTCTGGGACGCTCCACAAGGGCCAGAACACGGGCGAAGGCAAAGCGAAGCCCCAGGCAGCCTCCAGGGGGTTAAGGGGCCATGCACACCCGCTCTCCCCGCTGCCTTTCCGACCTCCTCCTCGCAAAAGGCAAACAAAGAGGCTCTCCTAAGCGAACAGAACCCCACGCACCTCTGCCTGCCATAATGGCATTAGGGGAAGGGTGGGAAGAGATCCGAGCGCTCCGCTCACGTTTAAACATACAAAAACAAACAACAAAAAAAAGGGAAAAGTTAAAGCCATCCGAAAGCGCCTCCCCCTCTCCCAGAAGAGAGATAAAGGCTTTTTGGCAGAAGGAGGTGGTGTTTATTTTGGTTTCTGTTGTGTTGCTGCTCTGACCCCCTCAGCTGATAGACGGCGAACTTGACAGCCTGATTGTTTTTACTGGACCACGCCGGAGCTTTCTGCTTTGCAAAAGTGATCTGGGAGCAGTTTGCACTGATTGCTTCGGAGGGCTCCGACCAGGGACCATCGCCTTGTCCTGCGCCGTGCCCTGCGTCTCAGGCGGCGCTGCAGCCGGGGCTCGGCCAGCAGCTGGTTTAAATCATCACTTTCTTCCCATTTCACTGCACAAGGCAGCGCTTGAAGATTTTCCTTTCTATTCTGCTGAAATGTGACTCTAATTAGATGATAACAAGGCTCTGACATTTTCTAATCGTAATCCTATCCATGCAAGGGGACGTTATTAAAATGATTAAAATTATTGATAAAGGAGAGGAAGGACGCTCAGTCAGTGAAGTCGGTATTTGGCTCATGGCATGGGATGGGGAGGACAGGTCTGGGTCTGTCCCCTGGGATGAAGCCACCACTGTCCCCGAGGATGTGCTGCTCTCTAATCACTTAATTAACGCAACGCCTCCCACCAAGCTGGAGCCTCCCATCATGACCAGGACTTAAAGGAAAGGCAGTTTCCATGACAAAAGGTGGACCTAGCCTTCAGGTAGAACAAATGAAGTCCAGCTCCATCAGACCTGAAGCTACTAAGGAGACAGCTGAACCCAGCATTTTCCACACCTGTACGTGCCCATGTAGGAGTCCCAGTGCAAACGTTACCAATTCATATTACGGGGCTTTTAGACCCGCTTTCTGGAAGGTCTTTGTTCCACAGGACTAGCATGGGGGATGAGCAATCGGGGTCTCACCTGCTCAGGTGGAATTAAAGGGCACCCTGTCCCTGTTCACAGGATGATCAGGCACCTTTTAAAACCAGACACCTCTCTGCAGGCACGAGTCAGCGATGGAAATGTCCCGACGGATAGTTCCCACAAAGCAACGGTGACCAGGGCAAGGTTTTATCTTTGCCACCTTCGAAACCCCCGGAGTGAACGCAGCAGTTATATCTCCTCCGACCCAGGAGACAGGCACGCGATACCCCGCAGCCCCTGTCGCAAACCAGCCGCCGGGCCCCGCGCACCCAGCTGCCTGCCACGCGAGGGACATCCCAAGCTGGAGCCTACCTCGCAGTCCACACGCACCGGGGCTGGAGCCACCATCGCTTGTCTCTGCGGTCCCCAACTCCGCATCGCTTCTGCGCGGCCCCGTTGCTTCGAGCGCGGGATCCTTCTCTTCACGGGGCTCCGTGCCCAGCTCCACATCAGCCCTGCCTGGCATGGAAGCAGGCAGCTCTGAGCCAGTTTTCTGTTCTGGAAACCTCGGGAATCTCCCTTGGTGTTTCCCAGAATAGCCCCAATGCTCCTCTCATTTCCTGCAGCTGCTGCACACCAGCGCCTGGGTGAGCCGGCGGCTCTGCCCGGAGCATCCCCGACCCAACTCCTGGAGGTGCCAGGGACACGTGTGGCACAGCCCCAGGAGCTGGGAGTTTCCTCACCCCTGGGGAAGCCCCTACAAAGCTCATTTTATCATGCCAAAAGAAAGCAACACCAACCGAAGCCCGTTAGCCCCGACACCGGGGGTCGGTCTGCAAGCCCCAACACCAGCCCTCCTTGGCCCGAAGGCGGCGAGGACGCACAGCACTACCCATCCCGATTCGCACGCATCCCTGTAGCTCATGTATTCTCAAGGATAAAACGGAGCAGGAACCTTCCCAGCAACGGGTGACCCCTCAACCGACTGCTGGCAGCCTCTGCAGCCTGCTCAGCATGGCTGCCTCCGCCCGAGGGGCATCAGTCCCCGGGGCACACGCTGCCGGAGACAGGACAGTCAGTATGTGCCAAAGCACGGGGCGTCTGAGATGTCTCTCCCCAGCGTTCGCTTGTACGCGGGGTCAGACCACCAGCACAGAGAGGACTGAAGACACCCGCGAGCCGCAGTGTTAGCCGAGAAGTCCTCCTGAGCTAGCAAACCATTGGCAGAGAACAATTTATTCATCCAATTTACACCTTATTTCTCTTCACAAGCAGATCATAGTCTCCATGAAATTGCTCATTGCTAGAAATTATGCAGCAAATATTTCAGCATACGTATCTCCAGCAAATTGCCTGCTGCCAGCGCTATTTCCCCATTCACCGTCGGAAATCTGAGCTGTTTTGATAGGACACGCAGCTTCCATAGCGCGGCTCGTTCCCCGTCACGGAGGCATGATGCTCTCCCAGCCCGGCACCAACCGGCAGCGCTTCTCAGCTTATACATAAAAAGCTCACAACAGAATCAACCTTACAGTGCAAATATTCATGATTATGAATTTGAAAATCACTTCCTATGAATAAGCCTGCACAGTTTGCATTAAAATCCGCTGCTTCAGCACCGTTCCTGCCAGTGTACATGTTTGCTCGAACAGCCACAGAGAGCAAACCCGAAAAGGTCAGGTAGGGAAAGCGAACAAATTTATTGAGAAATTCAAACATATGTTTGGTGCTGGTTTAAAAAAAAAATAATTCTGTTGCAAATACTTAGACTGTGTGGCTGCCACTGCTGGAGGCTGCATTACGCAGAGCTCGCTATACGGGGACGGAGGTCTCAGCTAATTGAAAAACTGATTAATTTTTACACCTACCAACTTTGATATTTTGAAGGTTTTAATTTCTCTTTAAAATGCTGACAATTTCTTTGAAAAATCTTTAGAATTCATATTGCAAACCCACAAAGGAGTTTTTAAAACTCTACCTTCTTATTTTAATAAAATGTAGTTTAGACTTTTTTTTTTTTTCTTGGAAATATATTCATTAAATAGAAGAAGAACTAAAGGGCATGGTAATATAATTCACAGACGATACTAAATTAGGATATATTGTACACGGCAGTGCGGACTGAGAAATAATACAAAGGGCCCCAGAGAGATTGGAAACCTGGGTAGAAAATAAATGAGATTCAATTTGGAAAAATGCCGTCGATGCCTCTGGGGAAAATAATTTGAAACACGCGGAAACCTGGGAAGCAGGAATGGCTAACAGGGAGTTTAAAACAATAACAGAGAAAATTGGTCTGCAAAGCATTACGGACCCCCTCTAACGCCCGCTGGAGCCAGCAAAGAGGTTCCTGCTCGCTGCCACGAGGCCTCGGGGAGGGTCACCGCCACGCTGACGGCAGAGGCACAAGCAGAAACGTGACCGAGAACAGGCTCATCGCCGCAGCTGTGGGCAGCGTTGTGACACAACCACGCCGAGGTGACCGCGGAGAGGATGGGAGCGGTGTGATTCAGGTGACTGAGGGGAACGACCAGGGCTGGGAGCTGTATCTGTACAAGCCCTGAAAGGCTGGATGTGGAGGAGCAGGAGGGTGAGGGTGCTCTATGGGAAGGTGAGGTGGAGTTGGGCAAGAGCCACAAGGTAAGATGTGAGCCACCACCTCCGAGGATGCCCAGCAGTTAAAGCGCAGAAGCACAAAGAGTTTTTCGACAGCACAAAGCTCTGCAGACACACTCCTGCATGCAACCCTCTCCTGGTGGTCCCTGCCTAACTCAAGTGTGTCCTCTTCTCTTTGGTTTTCCTTCAAACCTATCAGAGGTGCAGAGAAGGAAGAAAACGGGACCCCAGAGCAAGAGCGAGCACAAGAGAGAAGGTGAAGAGGGGGCAGGAGCAGCCTGGTCCTTGCAGGACCTCGTCGTCACCGAGGGAGGAGTTGGACCAAAGCTGGATGTTCACATCTCTGTCCAAACCCAAAACAATCCCAGCTTCACCAGCAGCTAACACCATCAGGTCCTGTTGAGCCATTAATTCAGAGAAGAAAAGCTGCCTCTGATTTCACACAGTCCTGGAGCTGGGGCAGGATCTTCCCCCTGCCCAGGAGGGCAAACCACAGTAACAGTATAGGCTCAGCATCCCCGCTTTCCCAAGAACCCTTTATCCTAGAGACACCACGTCTGGCAACCAGCTTGGTCCTTGCCAGTTAGGGCAGGAGCGAGGATGCACCACCCTGAAATCACCAAAAGCACTGGTTTGCGCAGCCCCGTTAGAAAGATGCTTTATAGAAGAAATTCCTTTGAAGAGATGACCTGATCCAAGCAAGGAATTGGATTAATTTACGACCAAACACAAATATTCTGTTGAGCTGGACCTGCCCCACGGGATGGATCATGACCTTGCCAAGGTCTCCTTATTCCCCCTCGCCTTCACAAACGCGTGCTTCCCCATCTTTTGGGATAAAAGTGTTGAGAAAATGAAGTGGGGAGGGTTAAGCCTTCTTGCTCACTCCTGGCCTCTGCTGAGAGGGCTGCAAGAAAGGGCCCCAGCCTCTGCCCCACCTCAGCCTCACGCCCGCTGCCTCCCCGCGGGCCAGCTCCAGCAGCGGACACACACTCGGGTACAACCCGGCTGTGCGATGGCTGAGCCACAACGGCCCCAACCCCCTCACTCGGTTGACTCACCAGGTCAGCCTGCTTGCAGGATGACAACTGTTATGGCTCTTTTTTTTAAAAAAAAAATCCTTTTTAAAGGGTTGGGTACTATTTCTCCAGGGCACTCAGAGCTCTACTCACCTGTCTTCTGTATTTCAAAAACCATCTAAGCCTATATATTCCAGATGATAAACTCCACCTAGCAATTTTCTCCTTTTCATTAAAATTATTTACACCAGAAGAACTTAAAACAAAAATCGATTTCAGAAGAAACAAGGAGGAACAGACCAAGGACTCCTGCTTTCTGCTGCTATTTTTTAGCTCCTGAAAGGCAAGCGCTACCTGTATGAACTTGAGCATCACATATATATTTTAAAAGGTAACAGCACAAACACTTGTTACAGTATCCATCATTTTTTCTTGACCTTACAAAAAACAGAGCTCATCACGTAACAGCATTTCTGACATTTTCAAGTTGTTTTCTTTCACCTTCGGGACAAAAATAAAACCTTTAAACATTTTGTTGAATGAGCTTTCAGAAGCGTGGCTTTGGAGACACCTAACCAAACTCCATGGGTTTTAGATAAGCTTGAAACTATACAAGACTTTCCACGGATGCTAAAAAAAAAAAAAATATCTAATTCTAAGTCCAGAAAGGGTTATCATTTCCTCAGAGCATTTCGAGTTAAATGCAATTGTTCTTTCCCCCCAGATGAAAACTCTGGCACTGGGGTGGGGCTGGGGATGGTTTCGATGGTCCTTCACAGAGCCATTCTCAGGTTCTTGGAAATGTTCATCTCAGATCAGAGGGAACCTGTTTACTCTTTTCCAGGACTATTGATTTTTAGACACGTCTCTGAAACAGCTCATATCCAGCTCTCACAAGAGGGGTCCGTAGGAATTAGAGATGCGGACATACGACTGGCTCTTGAAGTCCCTGGGAAACACCGGAGAGGAGGTTCGAAAAGGCATTTTCCTGCCACAGCACGCTGGGTCTCCGGTCGACACCGAGCTCCAGCCAGAAAAATGTTTAAACCTTCAGGTGAGGGCAAGAGAGAGACCAGGAGGTCTCGGGAACCGTGCCATGTGTAACACAACAGCAACCAGCTTGCAGCCTTCACCCTCTTCTCTCAAGTCACTGACAACTAGATTTAAAAGGAAAAAACCAGCTAACTTCAGGTGATTTGAGTCAAACATTCACATGTAATTTTTTAAAAATAATCTGTTTCTGAAATTGAATGCAACAGCACGCACGAAGGCAAACACTGACGTGTGACCCCTTACCGAAACAAACGGAGACACCCTGCCTCCGCTCCTCAGCCGCCACGGCTCCAGGGCTGTGGGATCTGTGGCGGGTTACAAAACCAAAACCCATCATCCTTAACTTTGGTTACTTGTGCTGTGCCCCACACCGAAACATCCTGTCAGTCTTTAGACAGGAACAATTTAGGTACTTCAGTGTAAATATTTACACATTTCGTCACACAGAAAGCTCATCTCCTAATGCCACCAGTTTCCAGCCCAGCTGCTGAGGGGAGGGCAAGGTGATCTTCACCTGGACCAGCTCAGAAGGAACTGGGAAACCAGGGAATCTTCTCATCCTTTCTCGCCCAGCAAATTCAAGCCCACTACGGAAAGGTAAGAACTACAAATTCTAGAATTTCAGAGGAAAAAAAAGCCACATGAACTATTTAAAAAAGCTGTAGGTACTAAACCAGTAAACGTAAGCCCTTGATCTCTCATAGGTGACATGTAGAAATCCTCTCCACGGCTACAGAGGCCTTGGACACCTGATAAAAGGCATCCTTGTCCTGTTGTGACCAGAATCTGTCACATTAATTACCTTTTACTCAATCACTCACAAATGCAAAATACGGTCTCACGAGCTCCATTTCTCTATTTAACCATTTAAAAGTAAACTGTTTATTTTAATTACATCCCATTCGTCATCCAAGCGCAGTTCAACGAAACTCATGTGAAAAACACCCACAGGTTATGTTCGCTTTTTTAAGACGTGAAAAAGCTGAGGTTTTGAAGACAAAAAATGAACTATGTAATTGTTTAAATGAGCATTCCTTTACCATATCACCCTCCCCAGTAAGCAGCAGGGCCATATTTAATGCAGGCAGCTATATTTGGTTACGAATCATGTTTTAGCAATTATACTACACAGCAAGAATGAATAACTCTGTAGTTTTTAATAAAATACACATGAGAAACAGGATCTTCAATTTACATTTATTTTTATCTTGCTTGTTCATGAAAAGTCATGTTCAAAAACTACTTTGCCTCGTCTTTTCATCAGAGCAAAGAGAGGGTATGTTCAAGCCCAGCGTGCTCCAGCATCAGCTGAGACACGAGCACCCTGCCCCGCTCAGAAGTGAGCCGCATCGGGAGGTCTAAACTCAGATGTCACGCTTCCACGGTTGGCAAAGAGCGCTCAAATTGCAAGGTGAGAAGCACTCCTGAAACACAGGGCTGGAAGGTACTTAAACAACGGGTGGGAAGTGGCACCACTGCCTTCCTTGGAGGGCAGCACCCCGCTCTCCACCACGCTTCCCATCTGTCTCCTCCAGCAGGTTCGGCAGTTCTCAGCCTGGCAGGTCCCTGCGACTTCACAGCCCTGGGGCCCGGCATCTACAGAGGTGAGAACCGCACCTTACAGAGACCTCACTGGCTTCCATCCTGATGTATCCCACGGATAAACCAAGTATTCCTGGTACTAAAATGAGCCTGTGAAGCCAAAATTCCTCTCCTCGTTTGAAAGCCTACCAAAGGCTCCAATTAATTCCCATTGGCAACAGAGAGGCAGGCGCAATTTGTGTTTCAGCCCTTAATTGACTGATCTGATCATTAATGAAGGAGGGAAGGAGGGAAGAAGGCAAGGAAGGACAGAAGAAAGTAAAACAACAGGGCTACCTAGGAAACAAATCAACAGATTTCCATCAGAACACCAAAGCGATGGGCAGTAGCTCACCACTGTCCAGAGCACTTTACTCTCCTACTGCCTCCGTGGTTCGTCAGATGTTGGAAAGGATCTCCATATCAACACACTTAGCTCCCACCCTAGGACAGGCAAGGCTTCACCAACCCCGCTTGGTGGGGCTGACATTACTTCAACATTTTTCAGTAAAGACGATAAACCAGGTCAATAACGGGAAGAGGACAATGATGTTGACGGATTTGGGACCACGGACCAGGCTACCGACAGCAAGGTCAGCATGTGCAGTATTTTCCCAAGGATCTCTTTGAAGTTCTCCACACCAAAGCCTCCCCTAGACTGGAAGCTGGGGTGAGGATGCTGTAGGTCTGTCAACCTGAGAAATCCCATCAGCAAAGCAGACGGAATAAGGAGGATACAAGGGTAAAGCCATCGCAGTGCAGTTCACTTTCTGTCCACCGTGTGTTTTAGCATAATTAATGAAGTATTTAGAAGTTTTTAGGTTAGGAAGCAATGCCACCTAGTGAACAGGACAGCATGTGATGGACAGGGGACACCTCTGAAGGTTGGTCCCAGGGTGGGGTGTCATGGAGCTCGGCAGCCAAGCCGAGCAGTGCATGTGTATGACATCAGTGCAAGGACTAACCAGGTGTCCCGCCATGTGCCTCCCAAGTCTCACCAGCTACACAAACACAAGGTCAAAGACATTTTAACCCATGAATAATTTAAAGAAAAATGTATTTTCAGTAGGCCTTGAATTTAAAGACCTTTTAAGGCTGGAAAATACACAGCTAAAAAAAATGACAGATTACTTTAAAATTAGAGATCAGATTATCTGGGAATTTATAAAGGTATTACAGAGAAAAAGCAGCACTGAATGGTAATAAATTTAGGACAAAGCCTGAGCAGACACCAGCAATTAAATAAGAATTCCAAAAAAACCCACGGCCTAGAGGCTGTCACAGCGTTCGGCAGTGGCTGACGCAGCCCCAACGGCCTAACAGAGGGCGGCCGGTTCCCATTCCTGCTCTGAACCATTTTCCATTTAGAGATCCAAGCTGCGAGCAAGTCAGACTCTCCACACAAGACATTTGATGCAGCAGTTTTTTTGATTATTTTTTTCCCCCTTAAACGAATTCCTGGTTTTGTTTAGTTATTTGCAGAACCATGTCAAGTTATAAGCATAAGACCACAAATCAGACAGAAGTTGCTACTGATGTGGTTTCTTCCCCCCCACCAGCATTTGCCATGGTAATACAGAGTTATAAAAATAACAGCTATGATCTATACTAGGGCAGCAGTTTGATCAGACTCAGGACTTTTGGTATGCAAGAGTTCTCTACCAAAAAATGTTTCGGCCAATTTGTAAAATTGATGGGACTCTGGAGTAATCGTGCCGGAGCCAAACACTTACATGTTTGATACTGAAGGATTTTCAGTGGGTTTGATGGTGGGTGGAGGCGGGGGGAGCACGCTTGGTTTAACATACACATTCCTTTTGCAAGTGCGGTGCAGACTTTGCTGAGAAACGTGTGAGAAGACAACCACCAACGTGGCAGGAGACACGCAACCAGAAGGCATCATGGCTTGGTCAAGCCATGAGCAGGGAGCTGGAGCGCACAGCAGCACACACTGTTCTGATGGTCCTTGCGTGACATCTGGTGGTCAAAAAGTACCCCGGGAAGAACCATCTGACTCAGGCTGCACCCAGGGTACCCCCACGGCCACATAAAAGGGCAGAAGCCACAGCCCTGCCACGAACTTCACCAGGACCTAAGCGCTCAGTTTCTAATGTATGTTCTGGTAGAACAATCAAATAGTGATTTTTGGGAACTGAACCTGTACGCTCTCGCTTTCCAAATAGCGCTGATTCCCTCCAGGTACACCCCAGCCCCTTCTAAAGACTGAGCATCCTGTCCAGGGACAACAAAGTGTCTACAAAAGTCCTGAGTGGACATAAATTTAAGGCATTGTACTTCATTATCCTAGAGTTTCTCAGCATCATTTAGGTACACGTACATTCTAAAGGAAAAAAAACCCCATTCATCTGAAGTGTAGATGCACCAGAGGACAAAACACAAAATCCTGCCAAAAATTAAGCCCTGAAGTCTCTCTCTGCCCATTACTACCAGCATTGAAAGATCGCCAACTTGTACTAATCGTGTGAGAAACAGAAACCTTTCAGTATGTGATACTGAAAGGAGATCTCCAAAGACAAGCTTCCTGACTGAGAACTACGCTTACTGAAGATACACCTTAAAACTCCTCTGTACCTCAGACTTCTTTAAAAACAAAGAAAATCTCAACCCTGGAACCCCAAGAAGCCAGGAACTGAAAGGTGAGCCGGAATCGACTTAATCTGTAAGAGCCTTCGGGCAGCAGAAGCACGCTTGTCTGCTTTTCAATAGGCTGGAGCTGTCAGAGATGCCAAGGATAAATTGTCAAGCCACGACTGTCCAAAACAAACGTGATGCTCAGCGGAATGCTGCGGAGGGAGTTTCCTCCTTTGCTGCAGTTGCTGCCTGCATTAAGTTGATCTAAAATGCACGGGCTTGAAGCAAGACGTAGCGTCCCTACGTGCACAGCAATCGTCCCTGCAGAAGGCATCTCGTCCCCACACTTCTCTCCCACTCACCCCAAAGGTTTCCATAAACAAGATGCCTCCTTGTCTGTATCAAGCTCACGTACCGTAAACATGACCTGACCCACATTACCCAGTTAAATACATCTTCTTTAAAGCTCAGCTTCTCCCCTGCCCGGCCTCCCACGACACATTTATCACAGGGTGGTGCAGACAGACTCCCCAGTGGGGTTTTTTGATCCCTTCTCCTCTCGGCCACTTCCCAAAGTTGCCCATGAAGAGCCCCAGGTAACCTAAGCTTTAGGTAAGGTCTGCAACCTCAAGAAAGTGCTGCGTTAGGGGGGATGTGTCACCGGCAAAGCTGAAATCAAACACAGGAATTAAGAATAAGAACTCATCAGAATTGCAGGCAGGAGCTGGAGCTGCTTCGCACACGTTCTGCTTACTTGTGTTGAGAGACAACCACCCAGTTGATTTCTCAAGATATTTCACTCAGTTTGCAACAGTTTTTAGCTCTATAGTTTGTAATATTACATGCTCTGAAAACAAAATTCAATCCCCAAATCCTTCTAGTTGGTTACTCATAAAATCCATTAAGTTCGGGCACAAGCAAACCAGACTCATCTCCTTTCCTCCCAATGCCTATTACGTATAAATAGTAATTATTGTTCCTGGCAAGGCTCTAGTGTCTCTTATGATTCTGTACTTTAATGATCTGATTTCTTAGTACTTTCCACTGTAGAATATATTTAACAAGCATCCATGTTTCCTCCTCCATGATAGGATTTTTAAATTATGAATGTAATAAAGACAATGATGTTGCCAGTCTCATGATTAATAGCTTAAAGAGACATTCGCTAAGCCTTCATTCCCCCCATTATCACACATTCACAAGCTGTATGGCTTTGTAAAACTCAGCAAAGACAAGATTTAACTCTATAGTTGCACAGCTAAATCAACAAGCAATACAAGAGCAGCATTAATTTAGTTTGATCTCGAAAAGCAATTTAAGTCCTACCTGTTCCGTTGACAGATTTGTGTTTTTTAAATGCCACCTTAGTAGAAAGTGTCTAACGTGAGATTTCCACCCTTATTTATGCAATGTGTGACATCTCCAATCTTGTACGTTGTCACAGCTCAAACCACAGTAAGTTATATCACTGCGGTGCCACAGAACAGAGAGCATCGTTAGCGTACCGTTCAGAGTTATTGAACTAATCAACTGGAGAGGCTTCTCCTAATAACATAGGTCCCAAACAAGCTGCTACAAACATTCCCTCAACCATCACATCAGTCGTTTTTAAAATTAAATGAAATCAAACTGCTGAAAGAGAATAGGTAAACCCAGTTTTATTACTTCACAGGAGCACGGGCTTCGTGCGATGCAAGAGCAGACCCACAAACTGCTGCTGTCGCTCGGTGAAGTCTACATCACTTCCCAAGGTCTAAATTTTCAACTTGAGTGCTACAGTAGATAATGCCAACCAAAACTCCGAGAAAGTAAAGATAGGTTAAGCATTATGCTAGGGATTCAACACAAGCCAGCAACTCTCTGCAAGCCTGTCTGGGTCGGTAATCGGTGCAAGTGAAACATTCAAAGTATCACCTTCACACTTCAGAGGGCCAGGTAAGAACGGAGCAACAGCACGTTAGATAGCACAAAGGTCCGGCCTCCCATCTGCAAGCATCTACCAGCTCAGCCACAGACATTTCTCTACTTACCTTGCAGAATCAAGGCCACTTTTTTTTTTCCAATTTGTATCAGCTGCACAGTAATTTTAAACTATAGATTAAAGCAAACGAAATGGAAACTAATAATTTCTTTCCAATTGTGTTCAAGGTTTATTACAACTCAGGTAGCTTAAATTTGTTGTGTATGAGATGGAGGCTTCACCAGTTCTGGGACTACTTGTATAAATCAGCACAGCGAGACAATCTCTCCCGAGCAAGTCGTGAAATTTAAGCACGAGCCAAACCAGTTCAGAGTGATTTATGAAATTCTGAAGATCACATTAATGGAATTGCTAACAGCCATAACTACATCCACATAAATGTGCCTCATAATAAAAACACTCTACATAGTTCTGAATGTTTTAAGAACTGGTAAAATGACTAGAGATTATGGAGTCCATCTCCTCTAAGGCATCAAAGACATTCTCAAGGAGGAGTTAATTAGTCCAGTTTCACAGGATACACCATTACAGAGTCTGAGATTCTGACTGTCTGTGATTAATTCCAACTCTGCACCAACATACTTTGCTTACATTAGCTCTGTTTTCAATTTCCCTTCCTTTCTTTTTTTTTTTTTTTTTTTTTCCCCAGAGGCCTCTCACTGGTATGTTCACAGCTGGAGACTCAAGTGCAGCTCCTCTGTACTGCCCCATAACCAACTGGAACACTTGTCGGCAAACCTCTAGATGACAAGAAAGCACACAAGAAGTACTTTCCAACACCCATCTTTCCCCACCCCCAATTTCCCCAATTCACAAGGCAGCAGATTCACATGCAGCTCTCCCCCAAACGATCTGGTGCACACATGCACTTCCTTCAAAGCATCCGTGTTCCTGTTAAACACAAAGTTCACAGACATACCGTCCTTTTACTGATGCCACTGATTAACGGATCACCATTAAAGACTCCTCCCAACCTCTCGTACAGAGGAAGACAGATTCCTACCGACCAGTAGTAGGACCAAGTTTCAGGAAAGGACCCTGTGGTCCAACGAAAAATATCCATCAATGAGACAACTTCCACAACTAAGTAAGAGTCCTCCTTGAAGGCACTGGGCCTCCCAGGCTGGTACCCTATCACAGCACACCTTTCAAGCTTCCTTACAAAACAGCTTACGTGCTGAAAATGAAGGCAACTTGCTTATGCAGTTCCCTTCCCATGCTTCACTCCCTTTCCGCAGGGAGTCTTGCTTGGGGATATAGCTTCTGCTTTCATGCCTCTTTCTGGCCACCCAATTCTCCCTCTTCGTTCACGCTGGTGTACACATGCAGTGGCAAGTTACACCAATGTGAGAACTCTCCTCTGGGTTAAAAACAGCCTTTTGGCTGGGTTAGTTTCAGCCTGGATCAGTTCGGCTGGTCCCCACCACATGGCAGCACAGCATCTGTGCCACTCACAGGGCAGCGCTGCAGAGACGAGCACAGCAGCACCGGCTCACACGTTCCACCCCAGCACCTTTGATAATACATCCCAAGTTCCAAATTTCATGGAATTCACCCTCCGCTGCTCGCAGTCACTCACCCCGAGAAGGTGCTGCTGTTCTATCAGTAACTTGTCAGGGTAGCACAAATAAACCACGTGCTGTGGAGTGCTCTGCACCATACGATGGGCAAGCCTAGGTTTAGCCCGTCTGGGTCGTAAGGTTCTTTCCAATTCAGTAAGTTCCTTGTTTAAATTATCTAACCAAGTGCTTAAGACCTTCCTTATCTTGCTAAATTAAGCCAGTCCTTGCCAGCTGCCAACAAGGGGAAGTGGGAACACACAAGGATGCTGCAGGACCTCCTTCTCTAGCACAGTTCAGCGTGCACAGGCTCCCACCTCCCAGCCTGACTGCGCTTGGCACTCCCTCGCTTCTCCCTGCTCACTCCCGTAATCTCAGAGGGATTTGCGCCTGGCTTAGCTCAAGCCTGAATTAATTTACAAGACAGGGAACTGAGAGTGGTTTTCCTCCATCAGAAGTCAGGGTTACGGACAGACACAAAGTGAAGCTGTGCAACAGATGATGTTTAGCATTTAAAATAGTTTTCCTCTGGGCTCACTCCTTTATCTGGCAGGAAAACACAACTGAGACATTTGCTGGTGGAGCAGTCCCATGCAACAGTTTCTTCAAACAAAACCAGCTCTCTCCAGCAAAGAGCACATCATAGTTCACAGATCAAGGCAAAAACCCCAAAACACTCGAGATCGGCTGCTCTCCCTTATGTCCAGTGCAACACCACAGCAAAGTTCAGTGCTGGACTCCCAGCCTCCTGCCCCACCGGAGCAGAATGACGTAACGCTGTTCTGTTTGTACAGCACCCACCACAAGTGCTATTATTCCCAACCAGACCCATCAGCGCTACTGAACGCAAACAAAACTAGGAATGTTTGAGACAATCAAACAGCAGATGCAGCAGAGATGAATTAATTTATATTTGAACAAAGGCAAAAGCCAATGGGAGGTTAAACACGACAAGCTTGAAGGGAATTAATTTGAAGACAGAGGTGCCAAAATGGTACATTTCACTCCGTATGGTGGCACTGGAAAAAGACTCAAAGCCACCTGAGATTTAAACAGTTACAACCGAGGCGTTTATCTTAGTATCTAAGCTGTGACTTGTCAGGGCCAGCTTTGTAATTCTCCTTAATATACACATCATGGAGACTTCTGCAGCACAGAGGAACATACCATCGATCTGACTGAACACCTCTGTACTTTTTATTATACAGACAAGTGCTGAAGCTTTCGTTGTGCAAAGGCTGCTTTTTACCTATAGGGACAGGCTGATAATGACAGATGGATAAATGTTAACAGAACAAACTTTATTAGCAACTTGAACTATTTAAAAAAGGGATCTCCACAAATCAAATCTGTAGATGAGTTCAGCCACCCTAAAAAGTGGTAATTCAGTATTATACAGTCACAACAGGGACAATGGAACTATCAAACAGGTTCTAGCTGTTCTTTTTATGGCATTGATTTTTTTCGATACATTCAAAGCATTATTGCATCAGAAAACATACCATGCATCTTTATGTTTCCAGACAAAATCACCTGTATTTGTCATTTCTAGCTACGTCTCAAAGGTGCACCAAATCTACAGTTTTATGATTTTAGTTGCATGCTTTGCCTATATGCATGCTGAGATAATAAATATTAAATACAGGAAAGAACATAAGAGAACCAAACTGACATAAGGAATATTTTACGGCAGCTCTTTTATGTCCTGCCAGTTAAAGAGCTTGTCAAAAAATTGAGGTAACAACAGTGGCCACACCACTCAGCTGAGAATCGCTCAAAATTCACGGAAGTTTTCAGAAATTCAAGTACACAAACACCAGCTGCAACTTGTCAGAAATGCCAGAGAAATTAGGTTGGCTGCATTTTATTAGTCTATTAGCTGGCGTTCACACAGCTCCTTGTAAATCCTTTTTCTCACTCGGGGCATATCTTCCTGGGAGAACTGAAAAGGCTGGTCTAAGGCGAGGCACTTGCAGTACTGAGGAAAAGGAAAAGGCTTGATTGAAAAAACCAGACATTTACTGTATGAACAATACAGGCCACTGATTTTTAAAAAGCAGCACACACTTACCTGGAGCACAAAAACCCCACAGTCACTGTCATTTTTCTGTTGTGGAATGCACTAAAAGGAAAAGAACCAAGAAGAGACAGGTTAGATCTTTACTTATCCTTTTATTCTCTAACTCCTGCTTAAAAGTCCAAAAGGAGATTCAGCATAACGATCAGGTACCACCTTCTCAGAGCTAGCTGTTCTGCAGCACTATGAACTGGAGCTGTCATTACTTATTCTGATCCCAACTTCTGCAAGGTGACACTCAACACCTTGTTAGAATAACACCTAACATTTAGAAAAATATATAGTGTAGGACAGAAAACAAATTACAAATCTTTCTTTCAAGTTTATTTTCTTTTAGTGACCTACATAGAACAGCTTCTCAATTAGTTTAAATAAATGTTTGTACAGCATTATCTGCTTTACACAGAACCAAACTATATCAGCAAAGTCACACAGGCCTAGAGGAAGATTACTCTGTGCATCCATGCTACCAGCAGGGCCCTTCTGTCCCCAGTCCCACCAAAGGGTCTCATGTACCACACAAAGGGTGGTACATTGTCAGGCGACAGTACTGAGCGAGACAGTCTCAAATGATATCTTTCAAATCTCGTTATTTCTTCGAACGTGCTCAATTTTGATGCGCGGAACTAAGAAGCCCCACTCGCTTGTGCTGCTAGTCTCTGGCACTTGAGGAGGAAAAGCGGTTTTTTCCCCTCAAGTCCCAGATCATCTTCTTCACAGAATGCAGGAGGACAAACTCTGATTGCCCAGGATGTGCACGAGTGCAGAGAGGAGCCATTTCATCATTGTACCAGCATCTAAAAATAAACCTGTGTAAGGAGGGAGCTGTTGGGAGTATGTCTAGTGTGCAACGACCTGTTTAATATCTTTGGAGCCATTATGGGATGGCCACACAAATTACATGTTACCTCATTTACAATAAACACAAGTTATTCCCTTTTATTGTCCCCAGAATTTGTTTACTTCTGATCAAACCCTAACGTGCCAGGAACAGCCCTGCAGGCCAAAGCTCTGTATCCATAACAAATACAAACTACAGGCAGGAGCAGCATGAGCCTGTTCCCTCCCTCCCCAAACCCCACGCGTTCGGCACAGTTCAGAACAGCTCTTTCGGGAGAAGTCAGGAAGTCTCCAGTTCATTCAGTCCTTGAACTTGTGCCAATGTGGGCACCAGCTACAGGTTTTGCTGGACGGATATTTAATTGTCCAGAGATTAGGCTCAGATCACCCAGCTACTTGCAGAAAGTATTAAAGACCTGGTAGGAGCTGAATGAGCGACAGAGCTCTAATTCCCACGCGAAACATCTGTGTTGCTCCTACCACCCTCCTCGTGGCCAGCATAAAACAATTTACTACTTGTACAAATATATGGGTTTAGAAGCAGCCTCTTAATCTCCCAGAAAGTCAGACTCGAGGGCTCCAAGTGCTGCCATTTACCTTTGTCACAGCAGTCTGCCAACCCTGAAGAAACTCGGGATGATTCTTCTCTTTTGCTTCAGTCAGCAAATACTTTCGAATGTTCTTTAAAATGGAAAGGTAAAAAAGGCAAAAAAATTATTCACCAGTGTATTGGGTTTGGCTGAGATGTAGTTAATTTTCCCAGAGCAGCCCCTCTCAGTGCTGTGCTGTGCATGAGTAGCCAGCAAGGTGTTGCTAACACACCGGTGTTGTGGCTACTCCTGAGCAGGGCTGGCACAGCATCAAGGCTGCCCCTGCAACGTTCCCCCTCACCAGTGGGCCGGGGGTGGGCAAGATCTTGGGAGGGGACACAGCCAGGACAGCTGACCCCAACTGACCAAGGGGATATTCCATCCCATACGATGTCTGCTCAGCAATAAAAGCTAAGAGAGAGGAGGAGGGAGGGGAGGCATTTGGTATTACAAGATTTGTTTTCTGGAGCAACTGCTACACACACTGAAGGCCTGCTCCCCCAGAAGTGACCAGACATCGCCTGCTGATGGGAAGTTTGGGTTTTCCTTTGCTTCCTTGCATGGCCTTTTGCTTTATTAAACTGCCTTTATCTTGACTCACATGGGGGTTTTCCATCTTATTTTTCACCCCTTCCTCTCCTGCTGAGAGCGGCTTGGGGGGCACCTGGCGTCCACCCAAGGTAAACCCACCACAACCAGCTAAAGAACAGGAGACGGCCATTGACGTCTTTGCTGGCATGCTTTTGACAATGAGGACAAATTTCAGGTGAGCATTAAGCATTAGGAGCCGAGCTCAGATCTGAAGAGATGAACTCTGGTGGGTACCGTGCCTTCTACCATCAGGGCTCATTTTGGTCTGTCAAGGGGAGCTTTAACACCCCTCAGCCCCATCAGACACCAGTGCACTTAATACTAACCTGGCTGTGGCACTCAGGCACAGGGCCAGAGTGCTCTCAGACACGCAGAGACACTGCGCAGTGTGGCACGCGTTCTCTCCTGGCTCACTTGGCTGACACCAACACCCCTACATTCAATACGATAGCGCTTTCCTGCCTGAATCTCAATACAAGACGCTTTGAGTTCTGCAGCTAATCAACAAAGCTCCAGGGAGAGTTTTAGTGACATACAGGAAAAAATAGTCTGACACAAGCGAAGAGAAGGCAGCAAGATAAATGAGCCTATGGTCTTGGGTTAAGCAAATCCTTCTACTTCTCTGTAAACAGGCTGGTCATTACAGCACAGTTTAAACGCACCCCAGCACGCCAACATTCACCTTAGTGGGTGGATCACAGCAGAGTTTTGGGTATTGCCCCTCTTCCCCTACAAAGGGCAGGAACATCTCATTTTGTGAGACACTGAAGTGCAAATGCCTTGCCTGGAGCGGGGTGGGAGAGGCCACGTTGCAAAACGCAGGAGAGACTGTCGGGCTGCTGAGCGGGACCCCTGGTTTACCCAGCAAGTTCAGAAGCTGGAGAGCATGAGGTCTCTCGCTCCCAGAACAAACATTAGTTTCATCCTCAGCAAATGCCAGCAGGAAACTAGTATCTTCATTCAGAAGTCCTAGCTGGGAACTCTCCTGGGTACAATAATTACTACTTTTCTGTAAGCCAACAACTACACACAGTTAAAAGCAGAGGGCTGCTGCATCAAGCAAGCAATTAAATTGACAAAATTAGCTTTTGTAAGAGGGTCATTACAATTTGCTAGTCTCAGCAAAAAAAAAAATTCTGGCTGCTTTTTAGCAGGAAGACTGATAGCTTAACTCCAGTGTTCAGGTTGCAGCTTCCAAAGGTTGCTGGGTTATAATCAGAGGCACGCACCCCGTACCAGTGCAGACAGGAAAAAGGCAACACACTGTGAGTAGCACAGTAACACGTAAACCCACCGGGCAGCACCCAGCATCTCTGGGCCTGTTCTCTCCCCCAGGCAACCCCCCCACAAAAAAGACCACAATTTATCATTTCCTGAACACAAGCCCCTCAGCAGTTTAAAGAGCTGCCTTTGCCTCCCTGGTGAGCCTGCTCCCCCGTGGCACTTGGCTTGGAGCCCCTGCTTTTTGTGGGAGCGACAAGACAGAGCCACAAAAGGTGTGCCGATTACACGGTCAGGCTAATTAGGCAATAGGCAATCTGACCTCAGCTCCCAGCGCTGGTGTGACCCTCGAGGTCTGTGCTTCAGACTCCCCAGCAGGACAAGCTGATTGTCATTACATACATGGCAGGACAACAACAGGCACACTGCATTTAAAGTTTAAGGCTGAACAGAAAAGGGAGGCGGGGGGGGGGCACAGTGGTTTGTTTAAGAAAACTTCAAACTTTGCAGACACAGTTGTCACTCTTACCTCTACACAAAACTTAAAATGAATGCCTTGGGAATCATAAAACGAAATAATTCGATTGGGGATGTTCACAGTAATGAGGGACCAGTGGACTTCCAGGTGAATAGGAATTAACAAAAGAACCTTTTTGAACAAGTCCACCTGGCAAGAAGAACAACATATGTTAGAGACAATTCCACAGGCACAACATTGCAAAGTAAAAGATTAATCATACCTAAGTCTCCACCCCCTAACTGAGCTCTTTTTTCACCCTCCACTCTTCCACCACATTCCTCATGCTTATCCCATACACAGCTTATTAGCAGGCACAAAAACACCCTTACAGCCCATAAAGTGGCTAAGGAGCACCGTCCAGTACCAGAGTTAGTCACCGCTGTGTTTGCGGCAAAAGCCTGCTTGCATCACAATTTAACATCTGCATCGAAGGGGGATAAGTGATGGTAATACAGCTGAGCCTCAAGTTGGGTTAGCTACGTATCTTCAGTAATGACGCTCCTGCAGCACGACCACCACTGATTTCTATCAGAGCTACACTGTGGATAGGCAACTGATGAAGCAGTTGTGATGACAAACACCCCACACCACCAGCAAGCTGGTGCAGTTTGACTCCCTCTGCTGTAGTACAGGCTCTGCGACTTGTCAGAGGAAGAGCTCACAATGCTTTGGTGAGCAGAGGAAGGGAGGGTGTGAAGACAGAGCAGATTCATCCTTCCTTGAACTTAACTTTGTAGCAGATGTACTGTGGTCCCAGGCAAGCAAACAAGAGAGAAGGTCTTAAAGTACAGAACAAGCAGATCAGATACGACACCCCCAGTGTCTGTGTGGCAGATGAGCCCTTATGCTGTTGGAAGGCAGTCAAGCCAGGGCCTTTCATGATTTTCCTTCTCCCAGCTACTCTTGAAATGGTTCTCTAATTGCTGTGGTTTTGGTGGTACAGTCCAGAAAAAAAGCAAAAATAGAATACTGAACTAAACGAACTCATCCTGTGGGAAGATTTCTATGCTGTTTTTTTTTTTTTTTTAAGCACTGTGCAATTTGAAAAGTATATAATTGCTGCACCACTGGTAATGGCAGGTCGTCTGCAGGAAAGAAGTGTATTTCTTGAGTAACAGCAGGAACCTGAAGGCACAAAGAAGTCTGAGCGTGCACAGCAGCTACCAGCTAAGCTTTGCCCACAACAGTACTCTGACTGGCACAAGCATCGACGATCCCTGCTCCCACCTGCAGAAACCGCTTCCTGACCAGATTACAGCCCACTCGCTACACAACAATCCATCATTCTTGGAGAGAAGCAGAGAGATGTCAGCCAGCAGCAAACGGAGCCCACAGAGCAAAACTGGAAACAGATAAATGACCTACGCTTTCTGTGATGTCCAGCAACAGCAGAGCCACGCGAAACACAAGGGTCCTCACGTGACCCTCGCTGTGGGATTGCTGCAGGCACACAAACCTGTAGTAGAAGAGTGGGAGGAGGCAGCCAAAAGCTGGAAGGGTCTTTAGCTACGACTTGATGTACAGAAAGATCAGTGGCAACCTAGATTCGCTTCGCCACGACAGCGCAGCCAGCTAGCTGACATGACAGCAGATCAGAGCAGGAGCGCCAGTCTGATCAGTGGCCAGAAGGGACAGACACCAAGAGGAGCTTTGAAACCACTGCAGCTGGATGTAGAAGAGCATGTCCTTCCAAGCTCTGCCCTCCTGTATCCTAGGACAGCACGTTTATAAAGCCTGGTACAATACTCTGGTGTGTTTACACAGCAGAAATAACATCCCCTTTATTACATACTACAGGACGAAGGGGTCCACTGAATCCTTCCTATAGAAACTGCTTTAGTTCTCATCCTTGCCTTAGAGATTCTTCAGAAATGTAAGTGTAAATGTCTAAACAACTGTCCTGCTCTCATCTGGTCCCTCCTCAGCAGCAACACGAACACAGCTTCTGCTTTCAGAACCTACCTTCACTTTTGAGGTTTTTGCAAACTTTTGGTTGCTGGAGAAAAAGAACATTTTAAAAAAATATATCTGGGAACATTAAGCACCAATATTCAGTCTCTCTTTAAAGAGATTTTAATAAATTATATGAATAGATTTTATATTTGTATAATGAGGTCATCTCTAGCATTTCAGATGTGTGCTATTTAAGTGCTTCTGCAGAAGAATCATACATTCAAACATGGACCCTGATTAGTCTTGCCTCATCTCCCATACTAGAAAGGACAAATATTCACAGAAAAAGAGAGAACCGCTCTCTGGATGAGCTACCTCAGAAAGTATCACAACCCATGGTCTGGTATGGGTTCTGGAAAGCAAGGTGAGTTCTGCTCTTGTCATGCAAACAACAGTTTGGCTTACTAACTACGGGCCTCCAATTTCTGCTCTGCAGTACCTGCATGTGTTACTTAGGAGTAATGATTTGATTTTACCAAACAATCCCAGTTTGAGATAAAAGGAAGAAGCAGAATTAAGTCTGCTCTCCTGCGGATTAGTGTACCTGGCGCTGTCAGGAGCAGTAAGAGACATTTCTTGCAGTTAAATTAACAGCCTGCATGAACATACACAAAGAGATAACCTACCACCAATGATGAAGCCGTTCAAAGCACATTTTCACAGCAACCTACTACCTTGAGTAGTGCCGCCATACTATTTTTATAAGCCTCTCCCCACCTTGCAAACCCAGCCTTTGCAGGTAACACACTGTAACCCAGTTTCAAGCTAGTGATTGAACCCAGCCCAAAAGAACCCGAGCAGCGATGACATGGAGTTAAAGGATACCTTTTTAGTCCATCGTTTTACCCCATTATATCCTTTGGTTACGAGCTGTCTATGAAAAAAGCTGTTAAAGAAATGAACCTAAAAAAAAGAGAGAGAGAGAGGAGGAATGAGCACAGAAATCTTCATGCACAGTCATTCCCCTTCCCCCAGGATAATTTATACACAACAACTTGTAATGAGGCAGTACTTAATGCAGGTTTAGAAAGGGAACCCCAGTAGGGACAAGCGGAGGCTTTGCCAAGCCTAAACTATTGCTGTTCTTCAGCAAGCAAATAAAGCAAGCCTTATTTCCCCGTAATACATGATGTGAGCCACTGCAGCATTTACATTAACATTTTTGTATCTCCAGGCATATCATGTTTAATTTTTTTGTAGGGGTGGACTTCGGAGAAAGGAGGTTTTTGTTATTCCTTACAGGGATTAAGGAAGAGAACACTGGACTGACAAAGTGGGGGTGGTGGAGTAGGGAGTAACTTCTGGTTTTAGTTGCTGAAGATCTGAGACTCAAAAAAACCCGATCAAAACAGTTACGAGATTTAATACAACATGGTCATTTGTATTCAACTACTACGACCAGCTCCAGACAAAAACAATATTCTGCTATTTAAAAGCATTTTTAAGTTATACCACATCCATTTTGTAACTAAAACCCTACATTTAATGTAGACAAAAACCATAGGCTTATGTTAAAAAAAAAATTATTTAGCTCCAGGTTAACACTATTATTCCCTGTGCTTAGCTTCTTGCAATTACAGGAACAGATTAATACAAATGGAAATCTGCAACATCTGTTTTTAATAATTCTGCTAGTATAGAGGTGGTAGAAGGCTCGAGTTATTACTTGGAAAAAAAGTTAGAAAATTCAGCATCTGAAAACACAGCCTAACACCCATTAGCTATGCCAGACTTCAAAACCACGTTCTGAGGCACCAGCACAAAATCTCCCACGAGAATTTCAATTATGCACTATGAAGAAAAAGCAGACACAAGCAAACAGATACAATCTCCAATACCACAACCCCAGCACACACTCGGGAAGTACAGAGAATACTAATGAAGAATCACCATCACCACCAATCAAAGCAACAACGCGCTTTCTTCTGAGCTTGAAGATGTTAAGAGTAACGTTCTGCAGAGCTCATCTAAAAGTGGCTTTGTTTGGTTCTTCCTTTGTGGTCTCACCTAAAATTGTTCGGCTCTACAAGTAAACAGATGGCTTTTTATAATTGCCACCGCCGCAAATTTAGTCACAGGAGAAGGGAGCTGTTTTCCTGATTTTTTTTTTTCCCTTTCTTGTTTTTGTTTTTTCCCAACTGCCACCAGCAGTTAGACACTGCAGTTGGAAAGCAGTAAGCATTCTGTTGAGGATGCACAAACCAAAGAGAGTCCTGCAGTCAGTACTGCCGAGGAACCAAGCAGCAATTGACGTTCAGCAGGCAGCTGACGCAGTTTGAGCTATTACGGCCCCCACAGCTGCGAGGTGGGCGGGTGGGCGAGTGCAAGCCGCACACGTGCATGGTTCAGATGCGACCATTCACGGGTTGCCATCTCAGCAGAAATCCATCTTCATCGGAAACTTCAGCTGAAACCCCATGCAAGCAAGGGCATGGAAAAATTAGCGCTTCAGAAGTGGATAAATGGGAGACAGAAACCTCTAGAGGGGGAAAGGAGAGTGGGATGGGTGAAAATAGGGCACCTGTCTTCTGCAGGTACATCAGTAACATCAGGCTACCACAGAGACCACCTGCAGAGCTAATCCAGTAAGTTCCTGAAACAAGAGCAATGGCACTGAAAACTGTATTTTAGCACAGGAAAGGAAGAAAATCTGAGCAGCAGATAGCAACAGATTATAATGGAACCACTCAGAACATCACTGAGCTAAATCTCAATTCTGTATCTGAAATACTCAATCTCTCATTAGGTACATTTGCATAATAACAAAAACCCTCACCTTTTCAGGGACTGCATCCATTATGAGTTCACCATACATGTTAATTATCTGTAAGAGTTAGTAAATATTTGAATACGTACAGAATAATTGTGAAAACACCCAAATTCACAACTTCCCACAAAACACAGGGCCCTTCACACTTAAAACAGCACTAAGGAGGTGAGCAATTACAGTAACATTTTGCTGCGGTCTGAAGGACAAGCACTCTGGAACTAATAGGGGTCGGCCCGGAGAGAGACCGTAACTGGCTGCTTGAAGTCTGCCTCAATCTGAAAAGCAGTTTAATTCAATTTAAGTCTCTTGGTGCGTGCCCTGGGCACTGCAGCCGCCTTGGCTTTTTGGCTGTGGGCCACAGTCTGCTGCTTCACTCTGCAGTTCTTGTCATCTCCTCCAGCCTGGGGATGGGGAGAGATGCTATAACCTGTATGGGTGGCCACTATTTTCTCAAAATAGCGCAACATCCTTGCTTCAGAAGGAAACAATTTAGTTGTGACACCTCCCATCTTCCAGAATTGTAACCAGGATTATTGCACCTGCCATTGTAGAAGCTGCTCACCACTTCTTGTACTTCTCAAGTGTACTATCGAAGGACAGTCCACCTGTAACGCAGCGGGAGGTGAACAACTGATATCCCTAATATAAAAGGGCTAAAAAGGGGTGAGGAAGCACAGAAACACCAAGCATCTCTGACCTGGTCATTCAGCCAGTTCTGGCCTTCCAGTGTAGCTAAATCATCCATATCTAGCATGTGCTTATTATAGAAGACCCGGAAATTGCAAGTGGAGTTTTTTGGATGTTTTTCCCGATACTTCATGATTTCCCTGGTGATAAAAGGTTTTCTAAAACAGGATTGAAGAGGTAGAAAAAAAAAATAAAGTCAAGGTCACATCAAATGGCATTCTGTTCAGTCAGGCGTTAGAGGTGGAGCGTGCAATAGCAACGCAAGCAATTTGTCCTTTACAAAGTCTAGAATTTGATACCGCTACACACCTATGGGAGAAATCTTCATTAAAGACTTCTGTTAATCTTCCCATGACATCTTTTTCACAGAGTGGAACTAAACTGCCATATTTCTTCATAACTTCATCTAGGAATCCTTTAAATATACCAGAAAAACGAAAGTGCAAACATGTAAAAAAACCCTCTGAGTTCACTAGTCCAATAAAACAGTCACTTCTTCCAAGTACGAGCAGCAATCACTCTGCAGCCGACCAACACACAGCACCACACATGCTAAGTATATATTTGAGAAAACTAGGCTCAAATTGGCAACATTAAATAAAAGCGGGGGAAGGAGAACAAAAATAGAGAGACAGGAATGTGATCACTCAGCTTTGCAGGAAACGATCAGACCCCACTCCTGCCACATGCATACATATCTACACCAAACTAATTATACCAGTGCTACGAGGAGAACCCATCCCCCACCTATTTCGATCAGCATCTCAAATCATTTTACTGCAACATGAGAAGCCATCCGTTTCTGCCACGGTTTTCATTGAAAACCCAGTATCTTGTCCTTACGGTATGCAGAACTACTCTCCTCACATGTAAGCAGCCGTGGCTGGCAGCGCGCTCGCAGCCTGTTCGGCTCCTCTGCAGCCACCATAGCAAAGGGAAAAGACACCACAGGCCCTCAGCAAGTTCAACTCATCTGCCCCTGTATCCGAGGGATGGCATTTAAGGCACCACGGACAGCCCTGTCAGCCTGCCATCACCTGGGAAATTACTGAGCAACCGTAACGGCAGAAACAAAAGGTATTAACTAGGAAATCATCAAGATAGGAATGCTGGAGTAATTAAAAAATAAACCCTAAGGAATAGATTTTTTTTTTTTCCCTCAGACACAAGAGTGTAACACTGGAGACATAAATCCCACCCAAGTATCCAAAAATCCCTTTGAGAATGAAAGGGAATGGAAAACAGGTTTTCAACACTTGCTAGTAAGCAAGAGGAAAAAAAGACCAAGTTGTCCAGCTTTCTGGAAACGAGTTTCCAAATGCAGCAGGAAACACATGTTCTGTCTCCAGAAAGCTGGATCTGAGAACGGAGTCCATGGAAGCTGCACCCCCCAAACTCCAGGATTCCTCTCAGGCCTGGGTATAACGGCAGACAGTATCGCTGCACTGGGCAGTGTATGTTTAACGCTCTGCTTACTAAGGCTTTACCAATATTTCCTGGAAACTGTCAAAGATCAGGGTGGGAAGAAGCAAGATGAGAGAAACACCCGACAGAAAAAAGTGCCAGAAGAACAGCAGTAAGAAAAGAATAAAAAAAAGGAGAGAGACCAGAACAAAACACACAGAGATGAGAAAGGCAGTGCAGATACAGCAAGAAGTACACCAGGATGTGCGACAGAAGGGAGGAGGGATTGAAGAGTGAGATCAGACACCAAGGAAGAATTCTTCACGGGAAGATGCCCTTCCTCGCAACTCTGCCACACACTTGCCTAACAACTTTTACCTCTTACATCTGAGTAGGCTGTGGCAGGGAGGATATTTCTCACTCTGGCTAAAGATGTATGGGGATGTAAGTGTACCTTATTCTAATATAGAAAATTTTTAAAGGCTTTTTGTTCATACACACAGAGGAATGACCGTTCTTACAGTTACAGCCAATGGTAGCAGAGCTCCAAGGGACCTCTAGCTAGAGTCTGGCCTCACTTGGGCTGGTGTAACTGCAACACTCAAGGAGGAAAATACAAAGTTCAGACCTGGTGCAAGATCAGACACCCACCACGAACAGGATTTACCTGGAGCTCTGTTTGACAACTAATAGCACATCAGAATGCACTAAATATTGCAGCTCGTGAACATATGAGTTCAGCTGCTGCAGAGAAATTCAAAGCCTGAGAGCATCTGTAACACATCTCCTTCATGCACCTACCCTAGCAACTCTTGCCAGGTTAGCAGTATCTTTTAGGGTAGTTAATTATTAACAACAATCCTAAACAGACAAGAACTTCTGTACACAGCAATACCAAAATTAAAATTATTTTTTACAGCTTTTCAGCTGAGAAAACCCAGAAGTCCTGTACTGGCAGTAGGAGTGTGTGTAACTTGGCTTCAGTCCTCACTGGGGAACCTTCACCTCTGAAGAAAATGGAAAAATGGAAACTGGTCTCATCGACTTTCATTCAGAAGCTAGGTAAGAATTCTCTTTAAATTGTCAAGTGTGGGAAAGTTTAGTGCATTTGCTCTCTGTCGTCTTTTTTTTTTTTTTTTTAGTTATTCTGGCCTCCAATGAACAAGAGCACGACTGCCTATCAGGGCACAAAACTTGAACCTTTGTCACCCTGATACAATCTTGGTTCTTGACTGTTACAGAAGGATTACATCCTTTTTTTTTTTCCTCTGGACAAACTTTAAAACTCCATTGCAGAAGTGGTCTCTTCACTGTGATACCACACTTTCTCTCAATTTCTCACGTAGCGCCTGGGCCTTGCTGGCTAACATAAAGCCAGTCCTAGACAAACACATCCCACGCTAACTTGTAGGTGTAGCTAAATCATCTTCTGAGGTTCGATGTCTCCTTCTTCATGTTTTGCTTTAGAAAATCAATTGCAAAATGGAAGGGCAAAAAGGTGGGCAGAAAAATTAGAGCATGGCAAACCTTGCACGATCCCTTTAACACTAGTTGACATCAGTTTCAGGTTTATGGGAATCCCATGAAGCCAATTTCTCCAGAGGAAGACTTCATTTATCACTGAACTTGAATGTGATATTAATGGTACTACGTGGCACGTGTTAGCTCGCTGCTCCTTACTATGTGTATGGTATGCTGCTATACATAAGACACCAAACACCATGTTCCTCTTTAGAGAGACTATCAAATAGTGCATGCTCAGCACTGAGTACAAAAAAAATCCCAAAGCCTTTCTGCTGAATCTTTCCTAAGACTAGTTTTGCCTTTTTAAAAAATATTGCCTAACAAAATTTATTAAGCCTACTTCATGAACAATGATAGAGAAAACTAAGTGACAATGAAAATATTTGGCTATCAAAACCTGAGATTCAGTGATTTAGTTTCAGTCTAAGACAGAGCAAGAGAAGAGAGGATAAGGCTGGCAGGAAGTATTACAACACAAAGGATTTTCGAAAACAAGTTAAGAGTAATAACTGTCAACCCTTTAAAAAACTGGATGTTTTAACCTCATTATCATCTCTGAAATGTCATGATAAAAGACATTTAAAATGTCTATCAACAATTTTCCACAAAGATTCCAATTAAATTACATGGTTATTCTCTAAAACAAAAGAAGCAGAGGCACCATTCAACCATCCCTCAAAACAGCTTGTCAGATAAGCATTGATTTGTCAGATAAGCATTGATTTGTCCTTCCTTCCTGCAGCTCTCCTCTTTGCAGCCTCGTTTCGTTAAGTGTTGTGCTAAGCACCCTTTACAATTCACAACAAGAAACCATGTTAATAAAGGAATTAACACAACATGTAAACTCCAGGATACATCCAGCAGTTTTCAGGAACTCCTGGAAGCCCTAAGATATGTAAAAGGTATACCACAAAGCCACGTTGCCAACTGCTCATCAGCCACCCGGGAAGCTTTCTGACCGTTCCTTTTGCCTCCCTTCAGAGTTTCTGATTTCAGTCCTGTGCTTTCTGGCGAAGGCTCCTCAAGAGGACTTTTACAGTAAGGGTGATCTAGTAACTTTGCACTAAAAATGTCCAGGTTTAAGGAGCCCTCCACTTCCATTTGGTTAGAGTTGTCCTCATTTTGTGCCAGCTCAGTGGATAAAGGTCCATTTGCAAATTCGACATTGACATTGGAATCCTGCAAGGAGGACTGCAACAACATCACTCCATCTACACCCATAACCTCATTAAACTCTGTGTCATCTTGACCTAAAACAGCAATTTCTTTTCCTGTCACAGAGACGAAAATGTCAGAGCAAAGATCCTCTGCCAGAGCCCCGTTGGTCTCCAGCTGGTGCAAGGGCTCTGCCTCCGGAGAAGCTCTACCATGCAGTTCTGGCGGGACAGCATCCTCGCTGCCATCCTGCCCTCCGGATTCTGCCTGCTCAGAACACGGCTCGGCACACAGTAACGCATCCCACGTTTGGCAGATCTCAGGCGCACACGTTTCATGCTCTTCACCTAAAGATTTGTTCATATCTGGTAAGCTGTACCGGCTCCAAAGATGACTACTTTTAGAATTCCAGTAGGAAAGCCAGCTACACAATCCACTTTCAAAATCCCGCTGGAGCGCCTCCTGATGGTCCCTCTTAACTTTCTTCACCCACCTTGGTTTGATTTTTCTCAATTTGCAGGTTTTGCCTCTTGCTCGAAGTTCGAGGGATTTTATAATTCTATACCGAAACCTAACCATAGAAAGTTTCTTATGCATCATAAATAAAGATCTCTTTTTTACAGTATGATAGTTAAATTTGGACCTCTTTAGAGTTGTCAAGGGGCCACAAGTTCCATTCCACTCCCTTTGCAACAGCATTTCCCTTTATAGTTGTTTAAAACTACTAGGACTGTGTTGCCCTCACCATTATTCTTCTCCTCCCCACAATACACAAAACCACCTTTCTTTACAGGTAAGGCAGCACCCTCCAGCGTACCACATGAGACATAATGGACGTTGCCAGAGATGCTATTAAGAATAGCAACAGTTTCAAATTCTTCATTCAAGGGATCTTTGCTCTGAAAGGATTCATTGTTGAGTTTTCTTACTGCTTCTCCAGACGGGCTTTCAGCTTTGTGATAGGGACAGGATCACTTCGCTCTCAGTAGTTTTGGGAGGAAAGCTGTATTGTTCAGTAGTAGGGTTTTGATAGGTTTCTGCATTTAGAGGCACATCAGGAGCCCACCTGCTTTGGAGCTCAAGCGCCTGCCTTCTGCACAGTTTGTTGAGATTGAAGCTCACAGTTAACTGAGCACTCTGTCTTTTCTTCTTAGCTAGGAAAAATGGCCTTTGGAAGCAGTATTTCCCAGGCTCCCCAAATCCAGCGGTCCATCTTCTAGACTGGGCTAGACACTGACTTCTTTTCCAAAGCAAATGGCTTCTATGGTTTTTCATTTTTCTGCTGCATTATGATCTTGAAAAACAGCTGAAAGAATAAAGGAAATGAATTCACAGTTATCTGGACTGTAACATAATAGCAAAACACCAAGGCACATTCCTCAGGCAACACGCCTATCTAAAATTCCACCCGCCCTCCAAACACAATCCCACGTTCCCTAGGACATTCTCACTTGCACCAAAAGGAAAAAAGCAGCAACAGTTGCAATGGCTTGGTGCGTAAACAGGCTCTTCTCATTTACCTTCCCTTGAGGTAAAGCAATAAACAAGTAATCCCCACCCAGCCCACACTCCCTGCACTTTCTGACTCTCCAGCCTGAGGTTAAGTCTCTCTCAGCAGCCAGGCTGTAGAGCATGCCCGGGTAACTAGCTTGCCTCAAGAGGCTTTCGAAAAAACAAAACTTTGAAGTCCATGTTAGTCAACATGTGTGTGCAGGTAACACATCTGTACAAAGCAAACGCTTGTGCAATAAACGTTAGCAGGCACTCTGAAGACACTTCACACGCTCACAGTTTTCCCTTAAAGGAACAGCAGTGCAGGTACTGACACACAGCTCGGCTCTCTGAAGTGGTTCCTCTGCATTTACAGTAACAGCTCACTCCATGACATCACCACCATCAACTTTAAAATCGGTGTCAATCCTTGCATTAACAAAGCAATATCAGTGCAGGAAACCAGTTAATCACCTTAAATCCCTTTCCCCACTAAAAACCTGCATCTCAAAGTGTGCAATAAGCATATATCTGAGACTACACAAGACTGCAAAGCCTGCACAGTAATACCTATTGATCTTCCCCATATAACTAAAATACTATATCCGAAGGTAGAAGAATCCAGAAACACAAGGGGAAGGCATCAGCCACAAACACAACATCGGATGTTCCATGCAAACTGTTCCAGCCTCACTGAGGATATCACGCCCCGTATTTTACAACAGTTTGTATTTTTCTCAAGTTCAGAAACGGACTTTGCCCCCCCCGCTCCAACCAACTGATTCTGACTTACGGACTATCACAGCAAATTTTCTCTTAGCCACATCTGTCCCAAGCACCACACGTAGGTATAATCTAGCTGAAAACGAAGGAGAATGGAAATAAAACATTCACAATTGGAACTTTAAGGCAAATATAAACACTAAGCACCTGCAAAAACAGGTATGTAAAGCCAGCCTAAGGCACCTCTTCTGCACGTTTCACTCTAGTCATCTTACATGTAAACAGCACATGGCAATTTATCTTTTTTTTCTTTTGTGAAGGGGTGGGAGGGGAGCAGAAATGCAGAGAGGATGAAGAATATAATTTAGCACTCGGGTAAGGTATTCCCACCATACAGAGAACAGTGCAGAGCTCACTACCTACAACCTAGAAAGGAACCCGGCCACCCCCACTGACAGAGATGGGCAAGACAGCACAGCTTAGCAGCGTAAGCACGGCAACAGGGTCCAGCTCTTTTGTAACTCCCTACTAGTCACCACACAACTTAGTTATCGTAAAAATCAGGACATAACATCTCCTGGTGCCAATTTTCCCATACTCGCACTTCTGGCACTCACACATTTCTCTACCCTAGATCTGGTTGATGCCTGCTTTCACACCACAGACTCTACGTGCCTGTCTATTGTGTACGGCACCTACAAAACATTCCTTGAGCGGCCCCAGTAAGCGTCAGCCAAACCACAGTCTTGCTAGGACAGCTTATTCCCGCAACGCTTCCATCCAGGTAAAACAAACCAACCCAGCAAAATCGCAGCACGCTCAACAGAGCCACGTATGCAAGGGGCTTCTGCCAACACGGCGAGCCTGGGGTGCTTGAGGAAGAGCTCGGCACGTGAAGGTAGTTGTTTCACTGCTTCCCGGAGCCTCAGCAGTAAGTGCCCAGTAACTGTGCTGTGTACCTGCTGGTTTTTAAGAACGCTCCCGAATGATTTGTGGTCATCCATCGCTTTTCTCCTTGCTCTCATGGCAAAGTCCAACAAGCAGCATCTCCTCCATGGGCACGGCCTCAGAGGGGGAAGAAGGCTGAGAACCGCTGGTCTGCTGAACAGCTCTGCATTACGCAGGAGCTGCAACGCCTACCGCTGCCATCGTTTCACCTGTGGTGGACTGACGGAATGATCAGTGGGAAAAACACTGAACTAGATTCTAGCAAAGATAAGTCCTGGCAACAAAAAGAACCTGAGGCAAACTTGAAGTGCCACAGTTTCAACACAATCAATTGCAACAGCAATCGAAATAGCTCATTTGCTCATTAGTGTCATGAAATCCAGCTTCTTAAACTGCAACAACGGAAGATCTTAGGAAAGCTATTCTACCCACCTGTTCTTCTGCTTCATTTTAAACTTAGATCATTAAAAAAATGCTTCACATTATAATTCACAGGACTAAAAAATACTTCATGTTTGCATGTGAGGTACACACCAGTTTCTTCACACTAGAAGTTTTTTTCTGTACAGAAAAGTTTATCTTTAAAATGGGAAAAGTCTGACTAAGCCATTTAATTCAGGCAAACCTTCCCCGGCCTCCCCCTTCCATTTTCAAACACAATCAATTCTGAGTCTGGATCCCTTTAAAGCAAAGGCCTCCAAGGAGCAGTTAATCCCAGTCCTAGGATCTGACACAGTTCACTTTTCTAATAGCAGTATTACTTAGAGTGACAAAAGATAATCCATATGCAAACATTTAATTAAAGGTGCTGCTTGAAGAACTTATTTTCCATCAGCGCTACGAGGTTATTACTGGTTTTACTTGGCAACATAAACCAGCAAGGCAAAGGACAGCTTAAAAGCGCACTGCTGGAAAACGAATTCAAGTGACCAACGCAAGACCAGAAGTAAAGCAAGCACCATCCGAAGTTTAAGAACCCGGAGACAAAGTCACATCTTCGCCCCATATGTTGACACAGATGAAAAAGTCGAGGAACTTGCACCACAAGAGCGCTTTGGCTAGTACACACCACACCTCCACCGCGCAGGGACGCTGCCAAGACAACCCCAGCAAACTCTCAGACCCAGAAAAGGCCAAGCTGTACGCCTCCCACAGACTGCAAGTGAAAGAAATTTACTGTCATTCGCCTTCACCCCTTCAGAGGTGTTTGCCACACCATCTCCAAATGATTAAATATTAAAAGGCACAGTCTCTTTTGCACTGGACAAAGACAACCCCGACCTGCTACAGCTCAGTACTAATGGCAGATTCTGGTTATAAATTTGCTTTGTACTCTAAGCTTTTAAAAACTATCTGGGAGTCACTCAGCTTTCAGAACGGAGACTTAACCCCAACAGCTCTGGTAAGTCACAAACAAGCACGACTTGGTATCAACTTGACCTGAAGCTGGCCTAACATTCCCTGAACACCTACGCCAAAGGGAGGGAGGAACAGGAGGCCCCTGATCCTCTACTACGTAACAAACACCATGCGGAGGTGCTGTGTTTTCATCAGAGCAATTAGGAGTTTGCTCCTATTCGCAACTTATGTCACCTTCAGTGAAACTAGCTACTAGAAAAGACACTACACATTCACAACTTCCACCAGTTCTGAGCCTGTTACAGTTTAAGCACTAATTAATTCTTGGCAGCCCTAGTTATTTTCGGCAGGCTGAGAGTGCCCAGATATGAAGCAAAAAGCACAGAAACAGGAAAGGCAGCCCCAAACTCTCACCACAGGTTTCTAGCTGACACCCGAAGCATCAGACCACAGAAACCTTTTGTCCACGGACAGGCAGAACAAACCCGCGGCAGCGCAGCTACTCCGTACTTCCATCGCCACAAGCTACCTGGGGCCGCATCCGGGTGGCCAGCAGATCGAGAGACACATGCAGTGGGTGAGTAATTCAAATACAGCTCGCTCGCTGCTTCTGAAGGGTTTTTTCCAGACTGCCAAGGTTTTATTAGTGTTATTCAAAATGTAAAAGCAGCTTATTTTGAAGAGTATCAGTAATATAAATAAAGCAGGAATTGCTTGTGCCCTCCCAAGGCTGTTTGCACCTCCTGCGCCCACGGCAGGCAGCGGTTCCTGGAAGCACTGGGCGAGTCCAGCCTTTCTCAGTGGAGATCTGGGGCAGGCTCCCAAGGACAGAAGATAAGCAGGAAAGAGAAAACGGACCTGAGGTTAGAGAGTTGGGATACACTGTGCAAGAAGATGCCCTCCCTCCCCCAACTGGAATCCAAAACTGGAAAAAAGGAAGCTGGGGAAGGGTGTCTCCAAAACACCATGTGGCCAGAACTAAACTGATAAGGTCAGGAAGTCTGAGATGATTCAATTAGCACATGCAGAAGTAACATAGGTTCACCGCACTGGGAACTATCTCCTCCTCACTTCCTTTTCTGACTTGCCCAGCGCAGTTCTGTGAACTGTTAAACCAAACCTTCTGTCCCAGAGGTGAAACAAGCCCTAGGGAAACGCACTTAGACAAAACGTAACGTATTAACACAAGACCAGGCAGAAACTGCCAAAGTCCAAAGTTACCAACCGATGGGCGCACGGCAGGGCGCGCAGCCGATGACCTCAGCTGTCACGCTGCAAGGCTTAAAACCGTACAGTCACTCTGGTCTCTTCCCTTTTCTCAACTAGTGCTGCCGGGAACTAACCCATTGCCTCACCCAGTTGGCTACACATCTGCTAAAATTATTTCTGGCAAGGTTATTATAACTGACTTACGGAAACAATCTCCTTTAGGCTAAGCTAGATTAGTGGAGATATGTCTATCAGATAAAATAGCATTTAAGAGAAATACTGTCACAAATCAGAGTGATGAAAGAGAACAAATTCCAGATTAAAGTGCCCAAAGTTACTTTTGTACAAGTAAGGCCTAAAGACATAAATAATTTTTAATCTTCAGACTTTAGATTTATTTTAATGAAGTATCACTCAAGTTTTGTCCCTTCTTTCCTGAATATCTCTGCAAGGCAGAAGCATGGAAGTAGCTGCAATAAAGTCTACCAAACTTTGCTGTCCAGGTTCTTGCACACGTCTGGGACCAAGGGTCTCCCTGATGTTTTCTAAAGCCTTTCCTTAAGACACAGTGTATTTTCACAAGTATTAAACGTGCATTCCAGCAGCTTTGTAGATAAAAAAAAATGACTTCTCTATTTGTGTTAGTGACACACACAGGTAAGTGAAGGCAAGGCTGTTACCAAAGGCAATCTGCTCCTCTTCAGAGCGAGAAGTCTGGGCGAGACAAGTTTGGCTCGGAGACGGCTGTAGGGAGAGCGTGTCAGCTAAAGCCAGCCCTCAGGTAGGGGACACAGCTCTGCTGCTCCTGCCCCTGCGACAGCCACCCCTGCCGAGCTCCCAGCCACTGCCTGACCAGCACAGCCCAGTTTGGGGGGGCTCGGGGAGGGCAAACAGCACGGGGGCAGACAAGCTCTCTGCCTACACCACAAAGGGGCTGGGAGTCTCTGCGAGCAAGTGACAACTCAGGGACAGAGAAGTGGGGTCGAGAGCCCCATGACGGAAAAAAACATCTCCCGCAACAACTGAAAATCCCTTTCAACAGCTGCCCAGCTCCACCAACGCCCTGACCCTCCCAGTGGCGCAGCTATGAGAGCCCCCCCCGTGCTCCCCAGGACAGCCCGGCACCGAACCTCCCCGCACCGCCTCAGGATCTGCCCCGGACTCCCTGCTCCCGCTGGCCCGGTCCAGCCCT
>VWZZ01007696.1:799656-933516 GCA_013399095.1 Psophia crepitans | reverse complement strand
GGGCCGTGGCCCTGGCGGCGGCCGGCGGGGTAGGGCCTGCTCGGCCCGGCCCTCCCGGTTCCCCCTCCTGTCCGGGCAGGGCGCGCCTGGGATGGGTGAGCCGGGGTGCCGACAGGCGACGCGGGCCTGTCGTGGTGCCGGTGTCACCCGGCAGCAGCTCGCCCCGCTCTCCCGCCGAGGGCGGCCCCTCTCGGCACGGGGCCGCGGGACCCTGCGGGCCGCGGCTGCCCCCTCCTCCGCTGCACACCAGCAGCGGCCGCGGGAGCGAGGAATTTAAAAAACCCAAACACCTGACTTTTAAAAATAACCCATTAATCACTATATCGGTATGTGGATGTGTTTCTAAAAAAAAACCAACTAACCAAACCCAAAAATGTGTTCTTACTCCGGCCTCAGCAGTCTGGCAAACCAGCTCCCGGGCAGCAGGCAGCGGGGTTTGTGTCTGCGCTGCCTTCCGTGGGTCATTTACCGTGCCCGCAGCGCGGTTCCTCTGCCTGAAGCGCGGGGCAGGAGGCAGCCGGGCAGCGTAGCTGCTGCGCTGCGCTGCGCTGTACGGAGACATCGGGAAAGTGGGAACCGCTCCAAACCCCTGCGATTCTGTTGCTGGGTGGGGAAAGGTTACGCTTCCTCTTACTGGGTGAGGAGAAGCTGAGGGAATTTCTCCAAATAAAAAGAAGTCAGCAAAGCGGGGAAGGTTGGGAAGCGGCCATGATGCATCGTTTTTTGCTACAGCTTTGCACGAGGTGAACTGCTCTGTTGCCACCAGTATCCATTGTGCTGCGCATTCCTCCAGGAATTAGAGTATCCAGGCCACGGGTTGTGAAACGCTGTCACAAAGGAACAATAAAAAAAAGGGATGGAGAAGACAATGGGGTGATGCAACAAACAAACCGGCACAGTCCGTGCCAAACTGAGAGTTGCTGGCTTTTATTTGTCTCTTTGAAAAAAGTCCAGCCCAGCTCTCTCGTTAAATACAGCGCTTTCCTAAGCAACCGTTTGTTCTTCCTGTACGCTAAATCCAGCCAAAGACGGGCTAAGCAGTTTCAGAGCAACAGGATGAGTCCTCTGGCCTTTGTGAAACACACCGTAAACAGGGTGCGCGAGGCGGTGCTCAGGCCGTGAAGTTAAAACAGGAATATGGCAAATGGGAAGAGGATTCCTCCCCCAGCCCGTCGGAGTGCCGCAGCGCTCCCTGGCCCTCTGTGTGCAGCAGCACCGCTGCGCTCAAATCCCGGCCTGGCCCCGGCCATCGTTAGCACAGCCTGCGCCGGGCACTTGAGGCACATAAATGGGAGCCTGAGTTCGTGAGATCCTCTTAAAAGAATTGACTTTTTAAATGTGGGGGTTTATGAGCCTTCTGGTTTTGCCTGTGAGGATCAGCCTTATCACACGCTCGTACTTCCTCTCTGTCCACGAGGGCCAGTAGCAGATCTTTAAAAAACTGGAAGCTGCAATTCTCAGATGAGTAAGATGCCTGTAAACACTGAGGCTTTATGGAACGCGTGGAAGACATGAGACTTGTGAAAATTAATTAATAAATAAATAAATAAAAGCCAGACTTGGCAAGGCTGACAGAAAGGACTGAATGCCAACTGCATTACTGTAACATTTTTGTGGCCAAACTTGCAGCCTCAATGTTTTAATGATGGCAGCCTTTACTGCTTTTAACAGAAGCCTGGATTTGATTCTTTCAGAATAAAAGGGCTTTTGAATGCTCTGTAAAGGCTGTTTCCTGACTTCATTGGTCGCCGACACAAACACCAGAACTAAATCTCCTACATCTTGAGCTAAAGCAACAATCCCATTAATTTGGACGGCAGCGAGCTTGCACAGGAAGCAGTTGCTGGAAGAGGACATGTAGCATGAGCCGAAGCAGTTGGCTGCTCTGCGTCTCATGTCGCCAAGCAAGAGCAGGGCCAAGGTAAATCTCCATATAACCCTGTTTTATTTGGAGGCTGCTAACAGCCAGTCTGAGTTCATGAAAGAATGCGAATAGCCACATCGGGAAACTCAGCAAAAGATTATTCAGACTGGCAGAGTTTAAGAAGGAAAATTAAATTTGTTCTTTGTTGTCCCTGCCTATTTTTCCACTTCTGAATAGGAATAAAACTAAGCACCGCTCCAAAGAGCTTGCACATTCCTTCACATAGCTTCGAGTCGTGATGTAAAGGCTATACTGGCAGAAATATCCATACATCTCAGCACATACTTGTCCATAAGTGCATTGAAAGGATTGTCGTTGAATTGCAACAAAGTAAAAAAAGCTCTAAAAAAAGGAACATTCACAGAGGCGAACTCTAACCTGAACGCAACCATGGACAATGGCGTGTGGCTACTCTTTGGCCCATGCTTCAGGAAGTTCCTCCAGGCTGTAAGAAACTTCACGAGGTTAATCCTTCTACAGCACAGCAATACAAGGGGTGGGAAGGAAGCAATAACGCAACAGAGATACCCCAGACTCCCCTGGGAGGAAGCGTCCCCCTACATAGCCTTGCCTCTGCACTTTCAGCCCCCACTCAGTTGCCGAAGAAGATCTTGATCAGCTGGAACAGCTCTGCCCCTGCTGCTGCTGTCCCCATGGCCACCCCACAGGGTCACACTCTGCCCGTGATTCTGGTGCCTCCAGCCCTCCTTGCTCACTTGGTCCTCTCAGGCAAGGACAAGTGCACAGCAGCTCCTGAAAAGACGACCACTTCAGCGTCTCTCAGAGGTGAATCTTCTAAACTTTAAACATTGGCTTCTATCTCACAGTTAACAAGAAGTGTCTTTTCTTCTTCCCTCAAATTCAATGGACTTGATAAAGATTAAGCCTTATATCACTACAGCCATGTAGGTAGGCACAAACCTCATTGAAGAGGTTGCCAATTTTGCAGCTGCTTATCTCACTACCTACTGGTTAGTCCAAAGCAAGGGCTGGTGATATAATGTATGCAGCAAACTCCAAATTAGATCTGTGAAGTGACCTGATTTAAAAAAAGAAAAAACAAAACACAAAACCAACAAAACAGCAAAACAGCAAACCCACAGTATTTTAAAAAGCAGACTTCTCACAGCTTGTTTAGAGTGTGCTCCATGGCCCACACAACTCATCCAAGGCAACTTCTGGCAGAGGTGGGGGTGAGGAGGCCTCTGACATTTCCATCACTGCAGGGTAAGGTTTGCAGTTCCTCCTCTATGATTACAGCCCAATTATATAAATACAGGCAGAGCTTTTAAAGTACAAAAGCTCTGCTACATATACTCGACTGCATTTAAAATATCTGTACTTTCATAATTACAACATTGACAAGGATTTCAGAGGGAAGGCTAATTTTCTTGAGGGAGAGAGGATGCTTAGTGAGTGAGGATAACGTGTATTAACATCAACATTCTGCTCCACCACAAACCTCCCTGTATCTGGCATTTCAGGACAGTGCTTCACCCCGCAGTGGCCACCAGCACTTTCTGGTTGGAGGCTGTTACCTCTCAGCCCAAGCTGCAGGGCAGAAAATATTTCTGTTCCCTCTGCAATCTGCATGCAAGTCAGAATAGCTTGGGCCACCCTCACCGGTGGTTTAAATGAAGACACTCAGTGTTGTGCTGAAGGATGAAGAGCCAGACAGCCCATCAAATCTGCTGTGGCACTGATGACTGCCCTCACACGGGTGGGAGCAGTAAAGTCCCAAGGGATTCTTGCTGCTTGCAAAATAGACAGGTCTCCCAGTGCTTCTCAGATCTCACACCACAGGACATGGAGAGGGCTCCTTCCCTGCCCTGCAGGCGTGTTTTGAAAACAAGCAGATTGAAGTCAACAGGCCCCAGGTATAACTGTAAAAGGGACTGTGGAAGTGAAAGAAAGACACCCCTAATGTAGTGTTTAGCTTTGAACTCGGATAATCCATAATTATGTCTTGCTGTATGTCTGCACAGACCAGAGCTCACTGGGACCACGTACAGGCTATATTTAAACTAGCTATTCCAGGTACCACAGGCAGTGTCGTCATGGCACCGATACAGCGCAGGCTGCGGAGCCCACTTGTGAAACCGAGAAAATATGCAGGTGACTACACTCTGCTGTGCTTTGTAGCTCACCAGGGCTGCTATCAGTAATTTAGGTAATTAGGCTGCTAGGTAATTTAAAGCTGGTTCGAGGTACATTTTCACATGTTTAGTCAGGCAGTGAAACGAGCTGGGGAAGTTTCTTGCCTCCAGTCACTCTTTTTCACTCCTGTATCTCTGTTCTGTCCCACCATCCCTCCAAGTATGCCAATACTACTATCTCTGAAGCTCACTGGAAACTGAATGTTTGAAGTGATCCACGTAGAAGATAAAATAAAAGCAGTAATACCCAACAGTTTTTCCCTGGAGTTGCTCCTCACTGGAGGCAGGGGCAGGCTGGAAGGGCAGGCAGGAATCTAGTCAGCCACCAGCAAAAACGTACATGGAACCGCCATCTCAAAATGCCCGGTCACTGCTCTCGTCGTGAACAGCAACCCTTAAACATGCATAAATGATGTTAGTCCAAACGGTGTTACAGAACGGATAAATGTGGTCTCTTCCAATCGACTGCCAGTATTCTTCATTAAAACATGTTGGTTGTGTTCTCTTTAACAGACATGCTGGGGGCAAGATCTGAAGAAAGCTGCCTCGTGGAAGCACTGCTGATGCACAGCATCCTCCTGGTACATTTTGTCTTTTGCTTGGCAGCCAAATGTGGGACTTTCTTTTGACACTGTGCTGCCTTTCACTCATATCAGATTGTGAGGGGTTGTTTCATCAGAAACAAAAGAATGAAATGGAATAAGGAATAAATTAGAAGCAGGGCAAAGCGCTCTTTGCAGTTCTTAGAACTTGAAAGAAAAAGAGGTAAAAACCTCCTGCAGCAGAGATTTGATTATCAGCTTCCCTGAATGATACCATTATTGTAATTACCAAACTCCTCCTAAAACAGCTTATAGCTACAGCCACCACAGTGCCAGAATTGTACGTGGAGAAAGATGCAGAACATGCAGTGTAGGACAGAAATGAGGATGTTACAGTCAGTGAAAATCTTCGTTATCAGGAGAGGCTGAAGAAGATGAGGCCATCTTCGGAGAGAAAGGAGAGTGCTGGAGGGGCCTTCCTACGTATTTTCTGGTATCTGGGAAAAGGAATTGCGTACTTTTCTTATCCTGGGAGAACCAGCTAGGAGAAAGGAAGATCAAATGGGGAGTTCAAAATGAAATTGGCAAGGATGTCAGCCTTTCCCAGTGTCCGATCAAGACATTTATGCAATATCATCTGGAACTGGTCTGCTATATCTAAGGCTTTTTGAAACATAATGAACTTTGCCTTTCAAATTAGACCTTATAAATAAAATGGCTTATTCACCTCTACTCAGAAATTAGTCCAAGGAAAGAAAATCCAGGCAATTTAGTTGGAGACCTGGCACTTACAGAAAATGTTTCTGATGACAAGTTTGTTATTCAGACACCTGCCCATTTTCTGAGTTGAAGTTACAAGCGAAAGGGGAATGCCCCAGCCCAAACTAGGGGCAACTCCATAGAGATGCCATGGTTTGGTTGGGGTGTTTCAAGAGATGCTGCAGAAGACCCACGTGAATAACCAACCTTATCAGCTTGAAGCCTCAGTTGCTAGCATTTAAAAGGTATCCACTGTGGCTGGCCCATGGCTAGTGACTGTATGCACTTGAACTTCAAACTTATAAATGTTGGAGGTTTAAGCACATAGATTATTCCTAATGGCTGAGACTAAAAAAGAAAATCAGGGTTCATTAAAGGATTCCATGTTATCTTTCAGTATACAAAAAATATCCACAAAAACTGAACCAAAGGAAAGCCCGTACAATGTTACTGGAGTTATGCTAGCATCAAGAATTATCAGGGATCCTACCATGCTGAAATTTATCATGGTATTAACCAAAATTGACTATGTAAAAAGGAGACATCGAGTCCGACCTTGCTGCCAGTACTTCCTCTAAAATGAACAGCAAAGTACATGCTTCTCCAGTGGCAAGTCATCCCATCCAGATTAGAAGAGGAAACTCCAGGTGAAGCAGCCTTTCCTTCTCCATTCATTACGGACAGACCCCGACAGCTCCTACAAGTTACAGCTGAGGGAGATGAATCCTACCTTCAGTGAAGAACAGTGTCTTCCCTGACTAACTGGTCATCAAAGACAATGTAGAGACATCCCAATCCAGACTTGATAGCTCCCACAGCGGGGATGTGATAGGAGACTGCAGGTGGTAAACTCTGGATCCAGAAGATACCATCCAAGGCAGATGTTTACCCTCATGTACAGTGCAGTCACTGGCAGAGTCCAGCCGACCTCTGTAGCCAGACAATCCCCTTTTTAAAAACAGAGGTTCATCTCTTTACTGTACAATGAATATTTTCTTGCATTATGAAAACATTATACCTATTGTTTCAAACAAAATCCTGACACATTCTTATTTGACCTAGCTGAGATTTTTTAGTAGTTTCTCATATTTGTGCATTGCAGTACTGTCAATATATACCTGCAGTAATGTTATAAAGATCAGGTTGCTTCAAGCAGGGTAACTGTAAATATTCCTTGAGACTTTTATGGATAGCGATCCAAATTGCGCACTCACTACTTTTCCCTGGAAAGGAGGGAAAGATGTTCATTTAAAGCCTTATTTTATTTACATTTCCTGAACACTTATTTGCGATTCACAAGATAATGCGATATAGAATCTTATAAAATGTGTTAATTTGGTCAAGGCTGGCTTAAGAAAAGCCAAGCACTGATCACAGCTAGCTAACATGTTAAATTGAAATCAGATCAGATTAACTAACGAGAACACAAAACCCAGACTACTCCAGATTCACCCCACTGACCTGAAGGCTGAATATCTGCTCAATAAAGATTTTTAAAGTTGCTAAAGTTCTAGCTGTTGAGCAATTATTCATCTGCAGTTCTAGAGGACATTATTCAGTTTCCTGGATTCTACTAAAACTTAATAAGCATAAATAAATAAAAGAAATAAGCAAATGAAGGACTTGAGCTGAGCATCTTAGCAAAATACACTAATGGCTACTCACTGTGCAGGCCAAAAAGTACACAGCCATAATGTATTCAATAATATATTGGAGAAAGTTCCCACTGCGATCAAACAAAATCTGTTGTAAGGGATTTCTAGATAAGACAGCAATTAATATCACTTACAGGAGGTCTTTATGGCCTCTGGGATGCCAGGCCAGCCAGGCCAGCCTGTTGATAGACTGCAGGGATTTTCCTTCAGTTCCTAGTCAATGACTAGCTGCTGCTTTTGGTTACTGTCTAAGCCTCACCAGTGAGTTTCCTTGGATGGAGGCCTTGGCCACTGGAGAGCGGCAGGCGGAGCTCTGGGCTCTGTGCCACCTTCTTGGCCAGGTGATGGCACTCTGAATTAGGAGAACAGGTCAAATGGCGCGGACAACTGGGAACTGTGATACTTTTTTGCACAGGAGAACCACAGAGTAAAATAATGCCGCTGTTAGAAATGATAACTTCAATCTGTAATTCAGCAGGTCTTTAAGCTTAGACTGAACCATTTTGTAGCATTTGCAATATGAACAAAAGACATTTGAATGCGTTTTTCACAATACAATGTCAAACTTCCTCTTAGGAAGAGGAAGGAATCTCAGGGTTTAGGACTAGGACAGCCTCATTTGGCAATACACTGCAATTTAGTTCCCAGCTGGTAAAACTGGAATAATAATTCCCTAGCCAAGAGGGGATCCTGTAAAGACGAACATGTTCTGGGCACTCAGCTAGCAGAGATGTCATCACTGAATGCACAGCTATCAGAAGAGCTGGAGAGGATCTTGCAATGTTATGTGGTCCATTTCTAAGCCTATCTTAAAATATATTTACATGTGCCCTCCCCAGCCTGGTGCTATCTCTAGATTTAATATGGATATCCTTCGCAGGACTCATCTGCACAAACTTTTGTTATCACACCTTTCCTGTAGTTGCTTGAGATTCTCAAAGAGCAGGTTCCTCTCCCTTTTGTCATTACTCAGAAGTTCTCAGACAACTTACTCCCATCGATCTCTCAAGGCAAGCATACTCAGATGAGATATCTCAAGCAGTATCCTCTTCCTTTTCTTCCTACCTATCCTCCCTGGGCAGACTGTACATGTAGACAAGCTTTAACTAGCTGATGCCTTCAACATGCAACTCCAAGTCTCTATTAAAACTTGTCCCCTTCACTCTGAAACAGAATGAGTTGCAGAGCCTCTGGAAGGATAAGGCCTTGACTGCTGGAGTTTTTCAAACTATGCATCCCTTTGATCCCTTTCCCAATATGCAAAAATTACTAAAATTCTCTCCTGGATTTCATTACACATAAGAAGACATGAAAGCGCAATTATTCCTTACTCATCAGTAACTACCCACCAACCCTAGCTCCAAGCTAGACCATTCTGGCTACTTAAAAAAACCTGTTTTTGAAATTTCCATTTCCAGATTGCCCTGGCAGGTATAACTGTGCCTTCGCAAACAGCTACAGCTGTGTGTGCTAATTGCTTTCCTCTAAATTATTTATGAGACACTTTTGACTGATGAGATTTCTCCCAACAGCACGTGCTAACCATTGGCAGTGGGCTCCTGAGCTAGTGGGAACTCCATCATCCGCCGAGGTGCAGAAAAGCCAGCTGTTAGTAGGCACCACATCCCCGGCAGCACGCGCGCTGAACTGCGAGGTCAAGCTCTACCTGTTTTCATTTCCTTTTCCAATAACTGCTCAATAGGAAATTTATGTGTAAGCATTCTATCTGCACATAACACACACCCTTTACTTTTGGGATTAGATCAGAGAATACTGGAGACTGCCTAATTTAGATCAGGCAGAGTATAGGGTGTCGATGACCTGTGGAAGACAATCCATTTCACTAAACAGGGCTTTTCAAGCTCTGGTCCCAGATGCGGTAGGGGGTCTGTAAAATGCAATTAGGAAAGCTAGAAATCAATAGGCTTAAATTCACCACACAGGAGGTAGCAGCTTTACCAGAAAATTTTTCAAAGATATATAAACTGAAAAAGAATAGAAAACATGACTATAGACAGTACAAAGTATTTATCATGAGCCACCACTTACCAATGCTTTGTCCTGGAGGTCTTATCACTGCTATCCCGCTAAAAACTACTTAAAAAGCTATGGCTAAAGGTAGCCAAAAGCCCTGTCTGTTAAATAAAAAACCTAGTGTTGCAGGGAGCAGCAAATTATGTTAGTATTTTTCTTTTTCTTCTCAGATATGAGGCAGTCGGAACCAGGTTGGCTAGAAGAAAAACTTCATGTCTCGAGTTGCAGGAGCTCGACAAGGAGCAGCCAGAAGAATGAAGCAAAGCAGCCTGTTAGAATTACTGCTCACTATTGGTGTTTTTATTGCCTTCCCAGGAGGCTATAAAGGTTGCTGGGTGAGCAACCAACGTGACATCTTCATGAGTTTCACAGCTGTGTTTAAGAACTAAATTTAAACAGGATTCCCAGCCAAACTGTAGATGAAATTGTGCATTGGACCTTTTCCTAAGCTGTATTTTTACCCTGCCCATCCCACAAATTTTAAACAATTTGAATTAACCTTGTGCTTATTTATTCTACATATGCCAGAAGATTCACGATGTTTTCTGTACAGGAGCCTGCTGACCCCCATACAGGGGCGCTGCCAGGAAAGGGAGGGTGCCAGAGAGGTACCGTATTACTCCTCAGAGATGAGGTGGTATTTCAGAGCCAGGCCAGATATTCCTGAGCCACTCTGCTCAGTGCAGCAAAGACAAAACCTGAATTGCCATGGGAGGTGTGCAGAGGACAGCACGCCATAACCCGCCTGTGCATAACGTCAGCGAGTAGGAAGGCAGGGCAGAACGTGCAGTTGTCCTAAGAGCACCCAGAAGTTTCACTTCTTGACTCCCTCTCTCCCTTGCAGTGGAGACGGCTCTTTGGCCCTGTCCTGTTCAGTGGGTGGCACTCGGGTGTTGAAACAAACGTCCCAGCTTCCAAGCCTGTTCTCTCAAAGAGATGGGCAACATGGACTCCTTGTACTTCCATGGAACAGCAGCCTGATGGTAAGGAAATGAAGAAGAGGAGAAAGGGGGGAGGAAGCTGATGTTCCCAGCCACCCATCACAGATGCAAAAGGAGACAGGACAGAAGGTATCTGTCTGGATCTGACACAGACTAACAGCATGGCACAGGTAAGGCTAGGAAGTCATTCATGCCTCATTTCTCCCACCTGTAAATTATTCCTCCCCCCTTCATCCCCACAGGCGTATCATTATGATTGCTCAATTAATTAACAGTTTAAAAGAGCTCTGAGACATTCAGATGGAAGAGAAAGTTTTTTGTTTTTTTTTTTAATTTCTGCTTCTCCAAATTTGAATGCAGAGACACTGGTCTTATAAAAGTCCTTCGCTGGGGATGAAGAATTGCCTCCAGTTTATGGACGGGAAAGTTAAACCATAGAAATGTGAAAGCACACATTTTGCTAAGCAGCCTCAAGTTCCAAGATCCAACTGTCTGAGTGCTCAGCTACACACCAACACAGCTTGACTTGCAGAGGACTGAGCACTCCCTCCTAAATGGGAACAGCCACAAGTGAAGGCATTCACCCACTGAAGCTCATATGCTCAGAATTCCCAGTTAAAGTGTCTCAAAGCTTAGCCCACTCGAGAAAACCTAAAGGGAAATTTACCCAAGAAAACCTGAATGGAAGCAGCGCACTCGAGTGCTCTGTCCCCCACATCACATGCAGCACAGTTGTGTTGGGCTAGAGCTTCAGAAAACCTGCCACCGAGGGACCAGACCAGTTGATCGGGCTTTCAGAAGCATCTATGACAGGGCTGTCCAGCACAGCGATTTGTAAAGGCATGTATTACGGGAGTGAGAGTTTCCCTGAGCAAAACAATTAAATGTCTCACATAAAAATAGAATGCTGAAAGGAAATCTGCCCATTCTGCACTATTATTATTTTTAACAGAAAACCCAAGTTCCTGTCAAAAACAAGAGAATAGACAATTTCCAGCCAGCTTTAATGGCAAGATCTTTTGAAATACTCAGCCATCTGTCGCAGTAGGAGTGTTTGTTGTTCAGCCCTTCTGAAAAACTTGGCCCTTCTTTGGGAACACAGTGCTTTTGAAACTCTGCTCTCAGGCCCCTCCTAGGATCCACTTCTTCCATGGAAAGTCCTGTTCTTTTTGTGGCTACCAGTACTGTCCTTGGTGAAGTGGAACCTGCCAGTACAGCGGGTAGAGATGGGCTTGAAGTGCAAAACTGGGAAATTGCGCTAAGCAAGTCCTAAATCCAAGGACGAATGGGTAGGTTAAGTCCAGAACTAACTGTACTTTTTTGTTTATAAAAACCAGTGCAAAGCCATTTTAGCAAATTTCTGAATGTGTGTATCTTATGAAAATTGCTCACTGAGTGCTCTTTCTCCCTCAGAAACATTTATTTCCCCACTCCTCTGATTCTTCCAGTCCTTGCTCCTCCCTCTCTGACTATTGTCGATGCCTTGTCCCAGGTAAAGAAGGGGTAACAAAGTACTGCAATCACCCAGCAGTGGGAAAACGGCTTCCAAACAGGCCTCTCTTGGGGTTAAAATCTGCTATACAGACCAGAAAATTCCACAGCAGGTGAATCATCTCATGCACAGGGACCAGGCAAACAGAGACACTACATTAGAAGTATGATCCCACTGTAAACACTTGCATCTGGAACCTGCAGCAATTCCCCTTCACAGAGCAAACATGTGACAGCAATGTTCTGAAGACAGCCCAGTGAAGCAGAGCACTAACCAGGACATTTGCCCTTTCTTCTGTTGCGTTAGATGAACACGTCGCTGGTCTCCATTTTAACAAATACAGATTAAGCTCCTTGTGGCTCTCTGGGATAGAGACAAAAAACGATGTTACTTTCAATGAAGCAAGACCTCTGACGAATCGATGAGATATATAAGAATACTTTTTATTTCTAAAGTGGGCCAAGAGACTTTGAAGTTACATTAATACCTCCAGATAAAGGGCCACACAATGCCTCCTGCTGCAAAGGAAACCTCAGTGAAATTCTGGCTACATGAAAGTTAACAGCGAAATTCCCACCAGTTTCACTGTGAACAAGACTTCAGGCCATAAATCTATTCTGTAGAGGGTTTTCTACCAAATGTTTGAAAATTATTTTTCCTGAAAGAAATAAAAAGTCAATTGTTTTATTGTATTTTCTTTAAAAAGCCATAACCAAACATTTCATTTTAGGTTGGGGTCAACCCCAGTTAAAAAAATTCCGGTTCCCACACATATCTTCATGAAGCAGTGGAACTGTATTGGCTGACAAGTTCTGATGCTAAACTGAACTGACACACCATAGCTTGATAATGCCAGGCAATATGTTCAGAACTTTCCATCCCCACAAAACAAAAAATTCAACATATCAAGGTTCTTCTCCACCCCCTGCTCCCAAGTCTGGACAGAAATACATATGACAATATTGCAATTTTTCAAAGACTTTTTAAACTACAAGTTGTGTTGACAATGGCACATTGGCACAGCCTGGCACATTGTGCCACCTGGCACAGCCCTACCAAAGTTAAGAAGTTACCCTGGAATAATAAAGCCTAATTCAGAACAGAATTTGGCCTGAAAAACTCCATGTCCCAAAGAGCCCAACAAAACCTTCCCCTTGGCTCTGCTTATTCCTTTTGAGGAAGAACCCAGCGGAAGGGAGGCAGTCAGTGTGACTGCCAGTTTTGCAGAGTCCATGAAACTCTTGGGAAACATGACCCCGGTTCTCTGGCTCTTGGATTTCCAACAGAGGACTCTAGTGAAAATGATCCTCTCCAGGGCCTCAAAATCTTCACCCTTAACCTTTCCGAGTCATTAAAGACTATTCAGCCCATAAAACAACAAATGCAGCAATGCAGCACAGCAATCTCAGAAGCTGCTGCAACATTTTAAGCTAGCAGCCAAGACCTTGTTCAGCAAGGCTGAAGCCCCACGAATTGAACAGAACTTCAGCACTTGCTTAAGTTTAAGCACAAGCTGAAATGCATGGCTGAATAGGAATGGCCTGAGGAATTATGCAAATGCTGAGAGAATCCAGGTCCAAATATGAATTACTTTAGAAGACAGAGAAGCAAGCAGTGCAATTTAATAATTTTTATCTCCTTACCAAGAATGCACAAGTTCTTACAGCTAATATTACAGCATCTTCTGCTGCTGCCAGAAGCCAAATGACCTATTCTTTAACAGTCAAGCTCTCCTCATTTTCAGGCTGAAGATTACTCCATTTATGCTGAACAGTGGCACAGAATGACAATTTCATAATACGCGGATTGAGTGCTATTCCACTCACACGTTACATTACCTTGCTCTTTCTTCCACTGCACTTCCACTTGCAATTGACTGTCATGGTAATAAGGTGGTGCTGCTCTAATCTCAAACTGTACACTTCCTGGGCTGCTGGAGATTCATTAGATCCCGTCACAGAGTGGCCAACTGGATCTGACCTTGAATCTGAACACAAAAAAACCACGGAGATGTAACTTATTCCTATTAACAGTCTGCATTAAAGTTACAGGGTGAGCTGGGCACTTCCATAAAATGCTGAATAAAATGAACGTGCAGCAATAGCACTGAAAAGGGCAGCCGGCGCCTCCCAGCAGACTATCACCGCCGTCCACAAGTGATCCCATAAACATGAAGGCTGACTGTGGAAATGCTTCTACACATGACTAGTCCTTACTTCTGCAAATCCTCTCAGGTGTGAGCATTCTCAGGGTCAGACCCCACAGCTCCACTGCTAACAGGCAGTGCAGCAAGTGCCAGAGATTCCCGTCTGCCCTCCTCGCAGAAATATCAGTGAATCTGCAATATAATCTCTGGGAATGTCATCATAGAAAACTAATGCTTTACAGTAGGATATCACAAACTAAAGAAAGTCTTTATTTCACTGTGATACAAGCAGAAATACACAGGAGATAGTGGAAAGCAATTAATAAATTCTGCTACCAAGAAGAGGGTTGTTGGTAATTACAGTGCAATTGCCACAGGAAGATATACAAAAGAGGTCGCTGAGAAAACATCCCAATTTAGACTGTACAACTCCAGGGACTGCTTGCTAACAAAATACAGAGTATTTTACTTCTAGGTCACTGATTTCAATCTGGCCTCAAAGGAGAAAATGACTGAAAGTTAATGCCAGCTGACAGCGGTGTGAAAGCAGTAGGGTGGATCTCAGCCCACTTCCTAGTAGATTGGAGGACACAACCCAAGTATTTGCAATTCGTGAAAGTAATAAAGCTAAAAATTCAGGCTGTGATTCAGCGGTACAGTAAATCCAGCTGTAAGACACTTAGGACAAGGAGCTGATGTGATATGCGCAATTCTGCTGATTCCAGCTTGTCTGAAACCTTTTGCCAAGTTAACTGCGTTAACAGGCGCTGGGGCAGTTCGGATAGCGTTATGCTTTTTACAGCGGGAAGAAAAATCCAGGTTGCACGTGCCAGCCAGTTCGATAGAAACATAGGTATGTGCCCATAGCTCACTGAGATCCACACGGCCTGGGATCGAGGGTCACCAAACCGTGGCCTCCAAGCTTCATCCGTCAGTGACAGCAGGTGCAGGCTATGCAGGAGCAGGCACATCAGAACTATGCTGGTTTATTGCTGCTGGTCACTCTCTGGACTGGAGACAAATGAAGATGGTGTCTACACCTCCGTCTGTCCTGTGAAAGGGTGGAGGGTGCCAGATGGTTAGCAAGTCACCCAGGACACATAAAGCCACACAGGCATTAAATAGCATAAATAGCGAGGCATTAAATGACACCATCCCTGCTGGCACCACATCCCTGCTCATCAGTGCTCCATTCATTTAAACACTTTAAAGAGAGCAGGGAAATAGGAGATTAGAGATATGTGCTGCTGCCTTTGATAAGCCTGAAAATAGGAGCAATGTTTGTGTTAATCCTGTAGCAGTAATACAGAAAAGGCGTGATTAACTGCAGTTGCAGGAACAGTCTCCTGCAATCTATTTTCCCAGTGAATTCCTCCATGGAAAGATGGGTCACAGGGCACACCTGCAAAATGCATCCAGGCGTTTGTATCTGCACTGTGTCCACGGCCTGTGCTCCAACAGATGGTTGGCCAAAGGATTTCTTCTCCTTTTATTTTATGTTGGGGTTGTTTTTTTCTGAACACACAGGAGCAGAGCAAGCCCTCCTGCCAACAGCGTAGTGAATGCAGAGCATTCAGCAATGAAGGGGTGACCTTGATTAGTGTCTAATGACTAGAAATTGGTTGCTTTTCAGCACACAACAGAGTAGAAAAGTTCTGCTATAGTCTGCCAGAGTTCTTGATGCTGCTCTGAGGAATGCTGCTGGAGATGCTGTCCATACAGTATCTGCTTCAGGCACTAGATAATCCTTGTCCCTCCACATATGTGGTATCTCCTGCTTCACTGCAAGGTCACTGTATTTCTCTTTACATCACGTGCTATCGTTTAATCAGCAGCACAAGTGTCAGGGCAGCTCCACCTGGTTTGAACCTTCAGACAGAAAACATAGATAGCTTTGGTTTAGATTCCTTATTTTCTTTCTTACTGCCCCTAAAAATATCAATATATTCTGTAAGCAGTATCTGGCCCTCACTGCGGATAGCAATGCAGAGAAATGAGCAACTCTGTAATAAGAAGATATTCTGGATCCACTGATATCAAGGGAAAATATCCTTGCTGAGTGCTCCCCTTAGAACTGTACAAGTTTGAGAAAGAATCCAAAAGAGGTAGGAGTAGCTAGTGTGAAGGCTTGCAAGATCAGCTGTGGCTTGGAAAGGCAATACCATCATAAAGGTGCTGCTGAGAATGGGCAGGGGTTAACACGGGCACTGGGTGTATCCATCAAGCCTTGGGGCAAGGGAGCATGAACAGCATCGGCATCACTTGCGGGTAATAATAATAAAATCAGGCTGATGATGTAGAGGGGAAAAAGTGGTACCTCTGCTCCACTACATAAGAAACAGTGCTGGCCAGAAGGCTAAAGTCCCTCCAGCACTCTTATCTGTGCCTGTAACACAGCCACGTTTCACGGAACTGCAGAGCAAACCGCCCCACTGAGGCCACGCTTCGCTTTAGCAGAGGCCGCAGAGGAACGGGAGTCATGAGCTGGAGGCAGCAGTACAGACACAGAGTAAACCAGGGAGTTCCCACGGTATTTAAAAGCCCAGGGCACTTGCAGGGCAGAAACTTTCCTTGGGGCAGGGGGGAAGTCTGTGCTTAGAAAGGAAGAAAATTAACAACTTATAAAAAGGAGGGTGGGAGTCACAGATCTGGAAGCCAAATGCATACAGGCCTGGCGTGCGGGGGGGGGGTGTGTGTGCAAACGGGAGGAAAGATTTTGTGCGCTTCAGAGGTTTCTAAACCTAGAAGGATACTGCCTGCACTTCCATAGGGTACTGTGTGTTAAGCCTGAGCTCCCTCTCTTCCATTGCAGATTTTACCTGGAGAGGAAAATGTTAAGCTGTTAGCATTAAAGAAGAAGAAAGAAAAGTTAAAATATTTTTAATTTGAAAAAGAAGAAACTTCTTTATAGCTGCATAATCAGTTAAAACTTGCCTGTGGTGTTACGTCCATGTGCTAGGTTTCCTTGGGATCCATTTGCATCTGCATAATCATCTATTTTAATTATATGATGCCACAGGGCATGTAATACTGTATGGACCAGTAAAAAGACAAGGAGACAAAGGTGGGGCAGGAAATAGAGCTACCGCATTTCCCTCAGCAATATTGACTGTTGCATGCAGTCATGTGCATGGGATGGGGGAGGGACAGTCATGTGAAATAAATTCCTTCAGTCCTTCAAGTCCCCAAAATAAATGTCTTCATTCCCTTGTGAGGCAGATGCTCCCTCTTCTGTCCCACATCTCAAACCCAATGTCCTGTCCTGCTCCAGACTGTGACAACACTCTTCAAGCCAGGGCTTCCATCTTCTCCAGACAATGACCACAGCCTCTGCCATTTCAGAAGCCCTCACCTTGCAGAAAACCTCTCCTATCCCAACCCAGGATCCCACCATTTCTCTAACCCCCTGTAATAATTTGTACATATATAAATGTTGAAATTATCTGTACAAATGAGATCAGGAACTTTTGGCATCAGAAAATCCCAGATCACTCTCTTCCCAACACTGAAATATTCCTGTTTTTAACTTAATTTGCAGTCCAGTAGATCCCAGTTGCGGGGAGGTGATATAAAGAACCAGACTTGTTCACATCAACCACAGAAGAAGGACCTCCAGGAGCAAGCTGGAGAGAGATCAGGGGAATATGGCTCGTCCACAACCAGATCTCTGAGCAGCACGTGCTGTTTATCATAGCAAGTCATGACTTCTTTCCCTTCTCTTGCTTTTCTCCATCAGCAACTCTTGTACTCTCCCAGCACCTCCCCAGCGAGCAACAAGGACAGTGGTATGTACAGTGGCAGCATACATACAATAGCTGTTTTCCAGTGATCTTTCTTAGCTGCTCTGGCCCCCGTAAGCTTATTCAGATTTTGTGATGATGGATTCTCAGGTCTCTTTTGGGAGGTGGATCCCAGCACGTGACTCCACCAACGGAGCCACGGGGTGGAGCTGTCCCACCTGAGACTCTTAGGGGCACCAGCAGATGAAGGTTCTACCTGAAAAACAGAGCAAGGCACAGGGAAGAGTTTGGAAAAAAGCAAATAACTCTAGCAGAAAGACAGCCAGTGACATGACTAAACTCGAACAGCTGCCAAGAAGCTCATCTTTTCAAGGTTTGTTTCGAACTGTCAGCGTAGCACATCCTACCACTGTAAGTCAGTTCAACAGTATCTGTAATTTTTGTAGTTTTAGAAGTTCCGTTACAGCTTGAGACAGGCTTCGGTGGAAAGCAGTTTCCAAACCTGGAACCGCAAGGGGTCAAACTTAGGTCCAGACTGAGGCCATATAAGCTTTGACTCCTGAGCACACTTGAACATTGTTGTAACTATAAGACAAAAGATGTGCAGGGCAGAACTAAGCAGCTTGGAAAAAATATGTTGTGGCTCACTTACAGTTTCATAAAGAATGATTTAATGCTACCGAGGTGAACAGATGATCCTGCAAAAGGGTAGAACATATTAAACAGGGAAAACAGTGCTAACGTGCTCCGTAACGAAAATACTCTGTGCAATTACCAGCAGACAGGATATGGATAAACAGTTTTCAAGAGGAAAGCCCCTCTATCTCATTAAACAGCTGCTTCGCTCCTGGTTTTTTTCCTTGTTCAACTCTTCACCTTTAATCTGCAATACTTGGCTGTGCCGCACACACCAAGAATGCAAAGCTGACAAGCACAGAAGGGCCTCCCTTATCAGCTTAGGATAAAAGCAAGAGATCGCAAGGATGGATTGTCTGTGATTTTTCATTACAGACTGGTAGATATCTTATGCCCGTCGCAGCCAGGGTAAAGATCTGGAGACCTGAAGATTCACTTATCTTTAAAGATTTGGAGGAATATTGGTAGAAAATAACAGGGGAACTTCCACATAGGAAAGCAAGAAGTGCCGCAGCGCTCACACCACCGAGCCACGCGATAGCGCACGTCTGTTGCTGCTGCGGGGCAGGGGCTGGGGCAGCCTGGCACTGCCATGGCTGCTCCGACCGGACAGAGCACTCCCCGTGCTGGCTGTCCAAAGGGGAAGGTGCAGATCAGTGGGTCCGCTCTCCCCACGGGGATGCCAAAAAGGGCTACCTGTAGCTATAAAGTCTGTGGTAATAAACCACCAAGGGAAGTTCCCTCCAAATCTCCGTGGCTGCCTTATGGCCTGTAGAAAGAGGATCTCGGTTTTTCCCAAGGACAGCAGGTAACACCAGAACGCTGCGGAGCCACTGCAGCAGGCTTATGCCTGCAAGAGGAGCACAGAAGCTCCTCGGCCTGCTCTCTTCCTTACTGTCTGAATAAAGCTCCTGAGTGCAGAAAAGGCAGCTTGGTCAGGGTCTTCCTTATCCTCCCCTCCCTGCTGTGTGATCACAGGGAGCTCCTGCTCCAGCCCTCCGATGTGTTGGCAGCCTCTGTAATTTACGGTAGCTGTGATTTATGGCTGGGACAGAGCCCGTACTTAGGGAGTACAAGGGTAGGGCTGGCCTGACCAGTATAGCCGTGTCCTTTGTATTGATCAAATGAGTGACGGAAGTGAAGAATTCAATTGTGTTTGCTGTCTGTAAGGATCAGCTAAGGGACGGAGGGCTGGGGAGGAGGCAGGGATTTAATTACCCCTCACACCCAGCACTGGCAGCCAAAAGTGTGATGATGACACTCTGTGTGTTGATGGAGGGGGAATCGCTCTCGGCCACCTCCCTCTGCATCTCCTCTCTCAGTGAAGAAGGAAACAGAAAAAAGAATGAGGAAATTTTCTGGATGCTTCATCCTGCATTAATCACATGCCATATCCTTCTCCTCATCGAGTCTCTGGGGGAAGGGAACAAGAGAAATGAAGGGAAGTTTACAGTTGCCTAAATCTGAGAGAGAGAGGTGTTTGTGGCACTCAGCATGTTCCAGCTCCCACCATAAATTCACGGGCAGATTTCCAACAAGTAATAGGGAGCTGAATCCAAACATACTACTCAGTGAAAGGCTTGAGCAACCTTTAATCAGACTCCTAATTGGTCTTTCCCTCTGTTTCAACATTTGTCGTTTGAGGAAACCAACAGCAGTTCCCAAATGAGCTTTTTTAAGTAACATTCAGGACATAATCAGGTCCCTTTGAAAAGGGACAGCTCTACATTCAGTCATAAATGTTTGATACTATTGTCTGCCAAATGTAGCAAATGGTTTTAGTGGGACCCGTATTTATCAAATTGCCACCTTCAAGACAAATGCTTATGGAGAATGCATTACGCTCGGTCTGCCTAGACCTTATTCTGCTAATGAGGGCATGCCCCATCTTTTCCAAAACACCACTTCTGAAACAACGGTCCAATTTTTACATTACAGCCATGGCTGCCTTGTACTGACTGAGTAGCTGTCATTTAGATTCCCCCTATCAACTCCAAATTCCCTTTCATCTAGGGTCTGTCTTATGTGATGGCAGCCCAGAGCAGTGACCTATGACTACGCTTGACTTCTTATCTCATGACATGTGGACTAACTTACAAATGTAGGTAATTAGTTAAAGACGTTTCATGACAAATTAGACTAATGGAATTGTAATGGTTAAATTAACGTCTCGGGGTCAGTTTTAAGGTCCCTTGTTAGGGGTGATAGTTCAAAATGCAAGCTGTCAGACTCTGGGAAGTATCTTATTTCTTTTAATAAAGTGCTTCTTTTGCATGTGAAAAGCCAAGGACATAACTGCTGAGATAGGACCTGATCCAAGGGAAACAATCTGGTTGGCAGTTTCTGGATAAGGCAGTCCCCCCAGTCCTGCCTCCAAACTTTGTCCTGTAGGCAAAGGACAGTGGAGCAGAGCAGCAAGCATGAAGAAGGATCAAAGCGCACAGCTTTGCACTGCTGTGAACACTAATCTCTCACTCTCCCCTTGCACCTTTCAACTGAAAATTTCATCTGACATCTTTCTTCAGGGAGGAAGTTAATTTTGCAAAATCAAACAGTCCAACATAAATTAAACAGATAAATCATGTCCTGTTATCCACATCCTTCCTCCAGGAGGAGCCTGCGAGGCTCTCCCTGTAGGCTCTTCTAACAATAGAGCTGCTTGTTAACTCTCACACAATGCTAAGGACAAATGGGAAAGGAAGAGACAACAAAATGGAAAACATCATTCTCCAATTTTGTCAGTCCCTGGTGTGCCCATGTCTTGAACACTGCATGCAATTTTGGTCACGCCATCTCAAAAAGGTATCAGAGAGGCAGCGAGAACATCAGAGGTACCAAGTGGCTTCTATAATTGAAGAGGCTTCGTAGACAAAGACTCATCCGCTTATCAAACAGGCAGCTGAACTTGGATGTGATTGAGGTATTTAGCATGGGGCAGGATGGAGAAAGCAAACAGGGAATAATTACTCTTTGCTCCTTAGAACAAAAAGGAAACACTTTTTACACAGTGGTAGTTGAATATGGAGATCACTGATGTAGAGTCCAAAGGAGTAGGCAGGTTCAAAAAAATTAAATAAATTCATGGGAACCCACCAACAGCCACTACATACAGCAGTTCAGATACCGTCTGGAGCTCACAGAAGCTGGAAAGCCGTATCAGAAAAAGAACTCTTGTCTGGGCACTCTCTTTCATGTTCTTTTCTTGAGCTTCCAGTACAGCACTGAGACAGGACACCAGGCTGGACAGGGTTTTGTTCTGACTCAACAGAGCCACTATCATCACCTGATCTTGGGTCACTCCTCTTTGCAGTCAACTAATTAATCACAGATAAGGTTAAGTCTACTTCCCTTCAAAGGCAGCCCTGACCTCTGATGGCCATCCAAAGGAACAGCTTGATTTTCAGAGGACTGTCTCCTGCTGCAGGTTCCAGCGGTGATGAAGGGCAGGGGTACGTCCGTGTACGTACATGTACATACACATGTGACTGGGAATGAGATGAGGTCCCTAATCACACAGCCTCCATTTTTAACTCCAAGCACATGCTTTGATCTTTCCTTTTGCAGCATAAACAGAGCAGAGTACACATTTAGACAGACATTCCCCGCTGAAACAAGCTGCGCTACTCCCTGCCCGGGCAGAGAACAAGACAGCGGATGACACGAGACAGCTGTTAGCTGCGTTGCTGAATCCGCGCTCTTTGGATGTAAAGGCAAAAGGCACAGTGCAAGGACCCCGACAGAACAGAAAGGCTAACGTGGGTTTCTGTGCTCAGATATCATTCCAGAGCCGGGCCAGGCAGCACCCACAGGCATGGCAGCCTCTGCTGCTGTTTACCTCTTGAAACTGGCATCAGTCTGTTAAGTTCATCTTTAAAATAAAAAAACAATCCATGGTAAAAGTATGGAACCTGCTATGATTTGGTACCATCTGCTTGGTCTTCTGCCTTTTAGGCAAATACTGTTCTCCTCAGGTCCATAATGACAGTCGGCTGTCTGAGACAGAGACCCCCGTGTCTCAGAGTCCAGCCGCGGTGTGCCCTCTTCCAGGCTGGTGGCACTACCCACATGTGCCCTTGCAGCTGGCTGGGTCTCAGCTCAGATCTTTAACAGACCTGTCTCACGGTTGTGTCTCCCTCTTGGGGAATCTACCTACCCAGGAAAAACACTCTTCTTAAGGTATTTCACAGGACAGCAGAATGTGTACCTTTCCCTGATTTCATGAATTCTGGTAGCTGCGGGAGGTGGCAGGGTGCTGCGGGCAGAGCATCGCCAGCCCAAAGTACAGATCAACTCCAGTTCCACTTGGGAGCCATGGTGCTGGGGCTCCTGCTATGGCAGCTTACACAGTCACCTCTGGAGCTCCCAAGGTATCAGCCAAAATGATGCTGTCATTGCTTCTCTTCTCTCCCAGCCTGTGGAAGCCACAACTCAGCGGGAAGACTGAAGGGACCCAGTCAGTACCCGGCAGGGACAGCCAGGAATGGGGAGGTTCCTTCCACTTCCTCCCGGCATACACATGTGCAGGGTAACAAGCCAGACTTTTGTGCTTAAAAGGAACATTTAGATTATCAGATGAACATCAAAGGAGAAGAATTGTTGTTTACTACACTTATTACTTTTTTCTTTTTCAGGACAAAAACTACAGGAATGGAGAATTTAGGTATTTAATATTGATGTAAGATAGCAGTTGTAAGATGACAGGAGGAATAAGCCAAGACAAACAAGCCTCCACTCAGTGCCTTGAATGTCTGTATCTTTCATTTCCCTAATTCCTGGCATGTGTCACTCATACCTTTTTCCTGTATGCATCAGGACAAAAGGACAGATGTAAACGCAACAGTTTTCCTCCATAGACAAAACCAGGATTCAAAAGCCCATTAATAGAACCATGCAGAAGTCACTACATCCTTGTAAATATGCATGCACCCTCTTTTTATATCAGTTCATATATGTGAAATAGTAGCAAGCAGTAAACACAAAAACATAAAATGTGAACCTCATCTTATTACTACACTACTGTTCTTGTTTATGTGAGCGCTTTAGGCATTAATAGCTAGAGGAGCATACACACAAGTCACCTGAGTTTTGAGAGAACTAAAGTTCTGCTGGTTTCTGTTACAGAGATAGGACTATTTGGACCTTGAACATAAGACAGAAAGAAGGGAATAATGATTTAGCTTTAACATAAGAAAGAGAAAATACTTCCCATTAGTGGAACAGTAACAGCTGTTAACTCTGTAGAGCATCTATGTGTTTAAAAAGTCTGTAGGTGAGGAAGATATTTCAGCCTCAAGTATCCTCACAAGACACCGACATTGTTAAGCTGTATTTTGCAACATGTTTGTGAAGTTAATGCTTGACAATTTTTTGTCTTAGTACTATTATGCAGAAGTGATATAATTATGGTGTTATCAAATAAATTATGCAATGTACATAACCAATGGATATAATATAAAAATTCATTTGAAAAGTGGATAATGTATCGTCTGCTCTAATATCTATCCTTAATCTTGCTTTGAGAGAGCCAGAAAGCAAGGCTATTCAAGAGTTTGCCTTTGTTAGAACACTTACTTAATATTAGTAATAAAGATAATAAACACTTATCTTGTTTGCTTCCACTGCACAAGGATACAGATATTTCCTAAAATGGCTTTCGTACTTCCACATAGGACAAAGCTAATTAGAATCATAAATCACAGAAATGCTGGTTGGAGGGAACCTGTGGAGATGCCCAGCCCAACCTCCCACTCAAAGCAGGACTACTGCAAACACCAGATCGGGTCAACCATGGCTTGGCCTGACAGCATCTTAAAAATACCCAAAGATGGAGATTTCACAGCCACTTTGTGTGACCTGTTCCAGTGCTACACCACCCTGATGATGAAGAAATCAAGCATGACAAAGTTTACTGAGCATTGTTGTATCTTTTGAAAGACTAATGAAGGTCAACTAAAGTTTGAGCTGATGAAAAAGACTGTCCCTCCCTAAAAGTCTTGTCTCACTGTTAACTCTCACAGATAGAACAAAAGCCAAATATAGACTAGCATTTAACTGGCCTATCAGTATTTTACCTCCAAGCACTGAAAGACATGGAATATTTCAATGTCTCACCAGTGAATTTATCCTCAAAACCACCTTCTGATGGTATGGAAATGTTCTTACTTGTATCTGATGGAAAGAGAACCCAGGTGAACAGACATCGTGTATTCAGTTACACGGGAACTGGATCCAGGTTTCCTATGCACTGCTTAACTTCAGATCACTTTATTGTTACCTAGTCTTCTTTTCCCACAAGCTACCACAAAGGTAACTTACAAAAGGTTGAAACAATTCTCTGAGGGCAGCATCACTGATGACAGCATTTGTCAGGATCTGAAATTTAGACTCTCTCTACTTTACTACCTAAGAAGGAGGCACACTTGATAATCACTACGAGTATGGAGCTCGCCAGGATCTCAGTCTGCCACTCTTTGGCTTCATCTTCACTGAGATGGATCCTGCCGTTCCTCCTAGAAAATGTAAAACACAGTCACTGACTGACACATGCACTCTTAAGATTTCTGGAAGATTTCAAAGATGCCACTGGAGCCTTTAGGAAGGGTTCAATCTTTAAGGCAACACCTACAAATGACAAGTAGGCGATGGGAATGAAAAAGCAGCAATAGGGGTGGCAAAAGCAGGGCTCAGTGCACATGTTTACACTCCTAAAATGAATCAGCTGGAATGTCACCGAGTGTCTTACCTGAAGAACAGCCAGGTCTCCGAGCTGACTTCTATCATTTCATTTGCTACCATTGTTGTGCTGCAGCGCCAGCTCATGTGACAGTAGCAAACGACTTCGTGGAAGCAGGATTTACTCTTGAGAATGGGACAACTCAAGCCCCTGCAGAGGTGCTATTCTGTACCTGCAGACCTTCTTTGCGTTCATCTTGAGAGCGATAGCTGAAAGATGCTGGATCCCGTTACTATCTCTAAACACACAGTCCCCTGTTAGCCAGGATCATGCAGTGTCCCTTTTACTGCAGCAAGGTAAACATTTACCAAGAGAAGACAGGGAAATATGATCTGACACAAGAAGATTAAGCTGTATGGGTTTTTCACAGGAAGCCAAGTTCTTTAGCTGTCAGATAGAAGCCACAGAGTGACGCCTATTGTTTCTTAAAGAGTAATTACTTCTGATTGCTTCCGAGTACACTAATTTGTCTTGATACAGAACGACAGCATAACCCAGAGCGGTGGATAACTGCATTACTTCACCTGTGTACAGGTTTTCTGGGGTATACCCGCACTGGTTTGAGAAGCATTTCTTTTTGTCAGGACATGGTACCTCCACCTTGCAGCTCTGTACCAAGGCAAAAGCAAACCCTGCTGCCTTGTGCAGCGAGGGGCAGTGCCCTGGCTTAGGGGGGAGAAGGGGTCTCAGAAACACACATGTTGGTCAGGCACTGGGCTGGCTCCACAGGCATTACTGAAAGACAAAGCAGAGGAGACTAGAAACAGCTAGTTTCTGGAAAGGAACAACTAAACTACACGAACAGATGTCAGCCATATCCTGGGCTGCATCACAAGAAGTGTGACCGGCAGGTCAAAGGAGGGGATTCTCCCTCGCTACTCCATTCTCATGAGGCTCCACTTCGAGCACTGCGTCCAGCTCTGGGGTCCCCAACATAAGAAGGACATGGAGCTGTTGGAGCAAGTCCAGAGGAGGACAGCGAAGATGATCAGAGGGATGGAGCACTTCTCCTGTGAAGACAGGCTGAGAGAGTTGGGGTTGTTCAGCCTGGAGAAGAGAAGGCTCCAGGGAGACCTTATAGCACCTTCCTGTACCTAAAGGGGCTGACAAGAAAGCTGGAGAGGGGCTATATACAGGGGCATGGAGTGATAGGACAGGGGGTAATAGCTTTAAACTGCGGGAGGGGAGATTTAAATTAGATATTAGGAAGAAATTCTTTACTGTGAGGGTGGTGAGGCACTGGCACAGGTTGCATGGGGCTTTGGGGAGCCTGGTCTAGTGGAGGGTGTCCCTGCCAATGGCAGGGGGTTGGAACTAGATGATCTTTGAGGTCCCTTCCAACTCAAACCATTCTGTGATTCTGTGATGAAGGATAATAAAAGTGCAATTGCCAATTTCCTAATCTGCTCTTGTTCTCTTATATTCTTATATACATTATATGTGCTGCTACCTCAATCCATTCCTGCACTTATGAAAAGCTTTTTGCTAGTTTCATCCAAAGGAATTATTTCCAGTAATTCAAAGGAGTCAGGAATAGAGACATAGGAAAAACTTGCTACTTCCAAAATTGTTGGAAATGTCAGAATACACCCTGGACCCCAGTCTCAGGGGTGACTTTGCTATGTCACAATTTCACTGCACTCATCAAAGAATCCTGCTGTGTCAATGCTTTGCATCTCTGGTGCAGTCACATAAGGAAAATTTGGAAATTTTGCAAAGTGAAAGCTGAACAAAATGTTCAGGTTAGGTCACTGAGGATGTCTTGTTATCATTATTTTTAAACATTTTGTTTCTTTTTTATTTTTTTTTCATTTAAATTTTCTGATCTCCATTTTCTTAAAACTTCAAAGTAGAAAGTGACTTCAATTGAAATACAAATATGAAGATATCAGGTTAAAAATGTCAAAACATCCTGTCATACATGTTCTGAAAAAGCAGTTCCATGCTTTGGCTGAGTTAGAAGACTAGTGGAGAAAGATTCTGGTTTATGAATAATTTCAATTTTGACAAATTAGGATTTTTCTGAGGGGAAAAACAGCAAAAGAAAAAAAGCTCATCAAAGATTCCCTGATTGGTCCTAAACAAAGTTCACCTAGGATATCATCTAGTGATACTGTCTACGTGCAGAAAAAAATATTTTGATAGTTACTGACCGTAGTTTATAGTAACTGACTCTAGTCTATCAGAAGCTGCCTGGGACTTGTACATCAACACCAAAGAGCTGTAGTGAGGGGTCACAGAGCTGACCATCATGTTCCCAAATTTCAGCTGTCTTCCAGAAATTCAAAAGGCAGAGAGCAAGCACTGCACTGATTTTTTACCCACCTGACATCCGTCAGATTCTCCTTATGGCACCTCATAAGCCATAACAGCTCCCTGCTGCTATTCACATTTTCTGACACTTTTCTAATAATTCTGCTCTTAAAATCTTTTCTTTGCAGGGGTTTCAACACTTGCTGCAGATTCATTGCAACCTAAGAAAACCAAAGCTCACCCCACATTACCTCTGTGGTGGTAAAATTATTATTATTTAAGATTTAAGAGATCTGGCTAAGAATTTTATCCTAACTAAAATAACATTCTTTTTGACTAAAAGCTAACAGCATGTGATTGTTCCCAACTCCTCACCTCTGAGCTAAGATGATATGGGGTGTGCCACTCCCACAGGCTTCACCAAGAACCTTCTCTCTGTATGGTCACAGTATTTACTATTTGATTCCTTAGAACTGTGGCAGTTAGCGAGCTCTTTAAGGAGTCCATGCCTCCCAGGGATGGATACCTGGCTTGTCTGCATTGAAATGATTGCTGTCTTCAGCGGTATTTTTTTTCTGAAACAGTAGGTATATAGGCTGGGTCTCTGCAATCACTTGGCAGAGAACAGGGGAGCAGAGGGGGAGATGCTGTCCAAATGTTCTCTCACTATAATCATAGTTAATAAAGCTTCTGTCTGACCTGTCCTAAATTGTACTTGTGTTATTACGCTCTTGGAGTCACTGATCCTCCAACATCTCTTACATGAGAACACATCCCACTGTGCTGTACCTGGCCACAGACACTGCAAAGGGAGACAAAAACTCATCAGAAAACACAATATATATCATATAGGCACCATATATATCTATAAGCATCATCATGGTATGCACCAAAGCATCTGAGAGCTGCACAGTGGGCTGGATGTCAGTACGTGAGGCAGTCAGACTGACACCTTTCACTGGTGGTAAGTTCACTCCGGTAAATAACAAGGACTCAGAAAACAAAGCCTGCGTTGGATTTATATAGCCGATGAGCAAAATGACTGCCACAGAGATCAGGCGGTGGTCATGGCCACTTATTTCTTCCTCAAACATCCAGAGCTCCTACTGCCTGCAGCACAGCCCAGGAGCCTGCTCTGAAGTTAGAGCAAGCTTGGGCACCAGCTGTCTCTGGAACAGGACCAGGTCTGATGGTTCAGCACACATCTGGTCCTCCAGCATCCTTCAGTGTGTCACAGTCATGTGCCTCAGTCACCCCAGAAGAGTACAGTGTCAGCTTCCTAAGCTCCCCAAGTGCCCAAAGCGCAGGGAAGCAGAGAAAAGAGCCCTATGACTTGATTTTGCGAAGTTATCTCCACATGTATGGACAATTTGAGTGTCATCAAACCAGATTCTAAATCACAGTCAATACAAGCACCTGCCCAGTGTACAGCGTCCCTGGTACAACACGCCAAAAGCAAAGAGCATTTCAGAGTGACTTCAGTTATTTGCTCAGAAAATTTTGCTAGAGTAGCAAAGGTCAGCTCATGAAAACATAAAAGGAATCTCATGTATAATTTTGAGTAAGAATCTATTGATCTAATCCTGTCTACAACTAGAACATGAGATTGAATTTTCCACTGGACATTAATTTAGACAGTTTTCTGAATTTAAACACAATAATGTGACCCAAATATGACCAGTTCTTAAAGAAAATTACAGAAAATAAAATTAGAGAAAAGTGTTAAAAATAAGTGTATAAATGTGTAACCAATATTCCCGGATTTGAATTATGCATTGTGAAATATAAAGAACATAATAAACATCTCTTCTCATTTGTGTGGGCTTCATGATAAAAAGAACTGATAAATAGGCCAAGATAAAAAAACAAGTGGATGCTAGGGCTTGGAAGTCTTGTTTTGTGTTACAGCAGTAATAAAGTAATAAATCAGCATTAACATAAACACATTTACTCCTCCTCTCCAAAGGAGTTAATTGTTTCATGTTATCAATAAATATGTAACGTTATTGATGGCGTTTTCTTTTCTTAAATCAACCCTGAAGTCATTCTATCGATTTCAGCTGAGTCCCCAAAGAACAGCTTAGACCCACTATATCCATTTAAATATATAACTCTGGAAAGCACCTTTCCATAAGATCTGTGACACTAGTTGCCATTATTCAGTGTTTCCAAATACAGTTCTACCATAAAAGTTATTTACCGGCTTCTTACACTGCAGTTTATCACAACCTTCATTATTCCCTATAGGAGTTGTACTAAATCACCCTGCTGACAGCTCAAGTGATCCAGTTCCCTGACTACTGGTGCTTCTGAAATAATCAAGGCCCAAACCGCCTTCTATAAAGCTTCCATTTAATCAGTGCTGACATGCACCTTAGATTGCACTTCAGAAGGTGCCAGGAGCGCCTCCGGGGTTTTGTGGCTTATCACTAGGACGACAGGCCGTTATTCTGCTGGCAGGTCACGGGGATGAACCTCGCCGTTCCCTCACGGACTCACAGGGGGACTTGCTTTACCTACCAAATCCACCTGCACCTTTATAATTTTGACCCAAGTATCCAGAGGGTGGGAAGTGGTGTTATTTAGTTTTACTACAAGGGAACAACAAGAGCAGAAAATCCTTGGCAGGACTAGCTGGCACCCTTGCCGGCACAGAACGCATCTGGTCGTACGACTGTCTTGGTCAAAGGCTGGATATTTTTCTTCTTCTGACAAAAGCAATGTCAGCAGAAACTACTTTTCTTCCAGACATAGTTTATGCAGTATGGGAAACTAGTTTGAAGTATATTGGCAAAAGATTACCATTATTCTGCCAATATAAGCCATGTCTCCACCAGGGAGCTCTGCCCCCGGTGCTCAAGCAGTCGAGAAGCCCTGTGGACAGACTGACATGTATACAAAGCAAGAGCCTTGCTTTCAGTGGCGCTAGCATGGATTTATCCTGATAAAACCGTGAAATAGATACTGGCCCTCTGTTCATTCTTTGGCACTTGAACGGTGTTCTGAAGAACCACAAGAGTCAGTGCTATAACAGTGAGCCATAAAAACAGACAGAAAATATAAACACATCTGTCCCTGTGTCCCATAGAAATTAACAACATTGCACTAAAAAAATACTTTCTAAAAGTTTCGGGCAAAAAAAAATATATTCTTTGAATGATTTTTAATAAAAAAGGTGAAATTTTCCCACCAAAGGCAAAACTTTAAGCAAAACGATTTTGTCAAGAATCCAATTTTCCACTGGAAAGCATGGCAGACTATCCCTTAATAATAATAATAATGACAGTCACCACTGCCAGTGTGCTGCAGATGAAGCAACGAAGTAAGAAAATAGCATTTCTCTAACAGAACACAAAGCACAGGCAGCACTGCCCCGGACACCGTGCTAATATCAGGTTTTGATCTCGCTACAGCAGTGTTTCCTGCTGGAGAGCTACAGCTGACGCGGAGCGCTGCGGGCTGCTTTTCAACACCTTCACACTTGCTGCTCTCACTCCGAAAACTGTCGAGAGGGAAACCACCACATACTGCAGCAGGATGAATTTTAATTCCCGTCTTATGAATTTGCATCAGAAAACAGGGAAGGACTGATGGAAGGAGGTTTATCTGTTTCAGGAGTTACTGTCAGAGGAAGATAAGATGGAGCAGGAAAAATCACTTCTTCCACTTCTTGTACAGAAGATTGCTGTTTGCAGCAGAGAAAATTATCAAAGCCGAATGCATAAATCAAGATGTATCAGTCTTTGGGATATAGAAACACACTTGCAGCAAAATACCCACGGTTTGGAGCGGAAGAAGGAAATGCTTTTTCAGCGTGTGCGTTCTGGTTTAGCTGCGGTACCAGCCAAAAGGCAGAGCTGAAACAGACTGCAGGGCTCCAAAGTCCTAAGATGAACTGCAAAGGAAAACTGATCGACTTATGGGACTCTGAGTAATGCCCATGGTGGTAAAGAAGCAGAGGCAGGAATTACGGATATTTTGTTGGTGTGGGTTTTTTTGTTCCCTTTTTTGTAGATTCATATATTTTTGTGCCACTAAGTAAAAATCAATTGTGCTTTAAAATCCTGTGCAAAGCTGGTGTATTCTGTGCCAGCACATATTCTTGCATGCATAAACGGAAAAGTTCTGAGTATCCACATGTCTGAGTCTGGGAAAACTTGTGCTCAAGTGTGAGGAGAGACCTCATACCAGACTCTTAAGAGCACACGCTTAACACCCACAGTAGCTAAAAAGTCAAGCCTCTCCCAGAGCAGCCTAGGAGAGGTTTGAGGAAGGAGAGATCTGGCAGTGCTTTGTGGGTATGACAGAAGCCTTTGAATATTTTAAGTGCATGAACATTTAAGCAGACTTGACATATAACAAAGCCTTCCAGATTATGCATCGGAAAGGCTGCGCGAGGGTTCAGCAAGTACCGTGCAGCTGTGAATGAATGCGGCTGATGCTGGTGCGGTGGCTTAACTCATCATGTGGACACGAGTGACACAGATCACAAGGTAGCTGATGGGTTTTTCTCTCTGATTGGAAGACTGTAGCAGGAAGCGCTTGACACAACTGTCGGATCATTTTCAGGCTTTGCCAATTTTCTATGACATAACTGCTTGCTTTGTTGCTTCCTCAAAATTGGATTTACACAGCCTTGTAACACGTTTCACCTGTTGACAGCATCAATAAATTGGTGACTGTGTCTCTTCAGAGCATCCTGGAGTCTGAGCCAGCTCTATCTGAAAACAGTGGGCACTTCTCCAGTGACGCCACGAGGAGCTGGGATGAGCTGAAAGGGGAGGAAAGAGGTAGATCACTTGCTGGATCTGCTTTTAAAAATGTCTTCTAGTCAAGGGAGGGGCAAAACTGTTATCTCAGCTTTACAGATGGAAACTACAGTATAATTTGGGAAGGGTTCTGGTGTTTAATGGTAGGTCTCTGCAGTAAATAGGCTTCTACAGCAAATCTACATACAATTAAAGAGCTAAGCGCAGAGAGGCAGATACTCAGAAGTGGCAAGCAGCCACAATTCCTCCTGAAACCACTGGAGTTTTATGGATGGAAGCGAGGAAACACTCTTTCCACAAGAGAACTTGCTGACAATAAATCAGCAGCAAGTGTTGCAATTACTGCCCCACGCAGTGTGGTGCCTTGCTTGATGCTCCCCTTTACAGCAAAGAAATTCTATTGATGGTACTTCTCACAGTGGCGCTGGAAAAAACCCAAACAAAACCAACTTCACAGCAATTTTGGCATGAGGAAAGATCCAGACAACTGCCAGTCTGCACTTCAATACAAAATCCTGACCAGGAGGAAAATGACTCACGCAAAGTCTGGAGCAAGACGTGGTATAATGCTTTCATATGGCCCCAGACACAATTATAATTCCTCCCATCATCTCTTCCTGCTGACATCAGCTTTCACATTGGTTTGGCCTAATAATTAGAAAAGTTCTTAGAACTTAACCAGAACATCATTGTTCCCATGGAAAACACCCCACTGCTCCTGTGATGGGAAATAGCTTTTTTCCTCTTTCCTTTTGAAAATTTTATTGCTGATCTGGCTAGGCCAGGCTCCAAGTCTAAGCTAGGTTTCAGTGTGCTTTTACAACGCTGGCTTCACATGGGCATCTCCCACTGCTTCTGAAATCAGCCTGAGAAAATGAGCCTTTGTAGGGAGCAAGGAGAAATGTGTCAGAAAAACAGAGGAGCAGCCTGGAATATACACTGGAACAAGAGTAGGAGAGGGAAAAGCTTCTCACAGGGTCCTCCCTGCCCCAGGTCCTGTCCTCTGGCTCCATCCTGCTGAGGAAGGAGGAACCTTGGGGCCACAGCAAATCCATGAAAGATGACAGTGGCCACGGGGACAGCCATGGAGAGAGGAAGAAAGAGCAGTTAAATAATGTCATTTGAGACAATGTGAGCTGCTCCTGGGGCTGACTGCATGGCAAACAGAGAAGCGATCAGAGGTAACAGCAGCTAACAGATGCCTGGCAACACTGCTCCAAGGGGGCCCTGAGAGGTGGAGACAAGAGAGGGAGAGACGGCTTCCGAGGACTGGAATAGATGGTCCTTATTTGCAGGAGGCTGTCAGGAGATATTCCTGCAATCCCAACCCACCCTTGGGGGAATACATTTGGTCATATGTCTGTGAAATCCCATCTCTCATCCTCCTCTCAGTATCTCCATATTTCCTCTTAAAGATTTTGATAATGACTCTGTCACACTGCAGTTGCTCAGACAGACGCCAAGAGGGTCAGCTGCCCTTTGGATACAGAGAAGGTAAGGGCTGGCCCTCAGCTGTGTCTGGTGGTGTGGCCATAGCTCCACCCAAAGCTGCTGTGGTCAAACTGTGTGATGACAGGATTTGGTTCTCTGCCTTCACAGGCAGGATTTTAGTGTCAGAAGCTTTCAAGAGCTTCCAGCACGTAAGTTATGACAGTGTCTGTCAGTTAACTGTCCCATTTACTTTTGCATGATGTTATAGGGATTTGGAGACTGGAGCTCCCAGCTTTAAGATGGTAATAACCTTTTTGCAGCTTAAAATAAAAAACAGTAAACGCAGTAGAGGATACAGTTAAGCAGTAAACCAGCTTAAACTCAGTATGTTTAATTTGCTTTTCTCACTGTCCATCATATCATCTTGGGAGAGCTGAAAGCATCTTATAATAATTTAAAGAGTGAGAATTTTCTGGAAGGATACTTGCTTGAAAACAGATTTTTGACTCCTGGGCTATAGCAGTATTACAAAACCACTCGCTTTGCACACCGACCCTCTGCTGTTAACAAGGAATAGTTGCTAATTTTCATTTTAAGGGCTCCATTTTATGTTCTTCCAGCCATGTAAGTAGCACTCCCCTACCCCAGCTGTTCCACTGGAAGAGTTACTCAGACCATATTACAGATTATATATCTCCACACATATTCAATACTGCTCTGCAAAGCCAGGGTGGTGTAAGTAGGGACATCAGCCAAACTGGGGAGCAACCCAGCCATGCAGCACCTCAGCAGACACTTTCAGGCATAGTTGCCCACTCTGTTTTCTTTAAGAGTGAAATGACCCCTGCCTGTGTATTACTACCTCTGCACTGTGCTCTGCTGCCAACAGAGATTTCCACTTGAGGGACCATGCTCTGTCACTGGAGTGAACCAGGGATGGGAGCTCCTCAAGCTGGCACTGACAAATGTTTTATACTGCAGAGCTATGGCTTTAGATTCATGTGACGTTACACAGCGTGGCTCTGTGTGCCGCTCTTCAGGAGGAGAAAAGGTGTTGCTAACCTGTGTTAATGTTGGAGGGGGACTCTTCCCTTCTGCTGTTCTCACCGACATGTGGGGTGTTCTATCAACAATTTGTCTTGCCCACGCTAAAGTCTCAGCAACCCAGCTTGCAGGGAACAACCACCTTTTTTTTCCACATCATAACAACTAACACCACCCTATGGCCAAAAATAAAGTCAGAGTAATTCCAGATAAGGAGCCTGGGCTGCTATTGCTTACTCCAGCGTTACTTGCGTGGGTCTATCTGAGAAGCTGTTGTGGGTTTTAATTGAATACACATAAGAAAGCACTCATGCTAGCCTTACCCAGCAATACAAACTGGATTGCAGGGGCACCCAGACAGCAGATTTTAGCCCTCCATGTGGACAGCTGAATAGTCTGACATGTGATTCCTGGAAGTTGTGTGCTTGTTCTGATGAGGGCTGAGGAGAATTCCTTGCTGGGCCACTTAACATAGCAACAATCCCGACAGTGAGTCGTCAGAATAAACAACATTCTTCAAAGTGAAGTATAGTTTCCCATTGTGAACACAAATTTGGATTTTCATTTACTTGAGATATCAGAACAAAAAAATCAAGTTAATTCTTATGAGGCACAGAAGTGGCATCAGTTGCCTGTAACTCAGCACCAAGGGGATCAAGTCACTCTACAGTTAACTCTCACAGTCCTCCTGCTGTGAAGATGATTATGCCTTGATGCAGAAACTGAGGCATAGATGGTTGATGTGCTCAAGACCATGCAGTGGGCCAGCAGCTACATCAGGAGTCCCAGCTCACCACCACTGGTGTCAGTGAGGATGAGGAGCTACTCTGGGATGTTGGGCAGATGTGCTCTCTGCAAATTCATGAGTGGTTACTGTCTCCAGCTACCTGCCACCAGATCAGCAGGCAGGCAGGACACATAGCCTCTTAAGGGCTGATCTTTTAAGCATTCCCTATCCCTATCAATCAAAACAAGACAGGTTTACTTAAGATGGCTTAAATAATAGCTCTTTGCTAACCCAGAGGATTTTGTAAGAATCAACTTAAGGACCCTCTTCTGAACATCTCCACAAACAATCTGAGGATGTGATAACATCTGGCAGGGACACGTTGACAAACAACTGGAAGAGGAGGTAAGACCGGGAAACAATAACCCCCTTTTTTTGGCACAATTGGATTCAGAGATGGGTATCTGACCCTGGCTTATCACAGTAGCTGAGCTGAATCATCTGGCAAGAAAGGTCCCACAGAGGAAAAAAAAGCTTTTTGAGCACTTACCTAAGAACACCTCCTGTGGCCCACACACCAGGTCAAATTTTTGGCACACTAAACAGAGGAAACACAGTTAATTAAGTTAGTATTTTTTGCAAGGTAGAAAAATACCCAGAGAAGATGTCTCTTTGAGCTTCACTTAAAGGTAAACAAAGACAAGCCTCTCATACACTGAAAGAAGAATGTCCACATAAATTTTAACCCAACCTTAAAATCACACATCAGTTTAATCCTCTGTATTTTCCCACATAGACAAAACTTTAGTTATCCTGTAGATATGTATTTTGCAACAAATTATACTGTCTTCCACTACAAAAACAGCACTGATAAGCAGATGCAGACACAGATCTAGCTAGTATCAATTAAGTATTGATCAATTAGTATCAATTAAAAAAACCCCACAACTGCAAAACCAAAAAAAACCAAGTAAAAACCCCAAAATAATATCCCATGTAACCATTTTGAAATCTTTACTGTGTTTAGCCAAGAATAACTCGGTGGCAAACATTATCACTGCGCAGAATCAGGTCTTTTATCAGCACTGAAAAAGGATGTTGTCCTGCTGAGGGGATCAGTGAGGCTTTATCCAAGGTCACGAGTTTTAGTAAGTGTAACTGACCACAGTCATGCTGCTAGATAAAGCTGGTTACCCAAGGTGAGGAATGAATCTGTGAGGTTTCCAGAGGTTGGTCACATTGGCATGGAGCAGAGAGGTTATAAAGTCCAGCTACTAAAGTGCCCCAAGTTTATTTTGCCCCTTGGATGACCATGGAGATGAACACATTGTTTTTTCTGGTTTGACAGTGCTCATTTTTAGGACTACTTCTGAAAGACAAGAAGGTGAAAGTGTGACACAGGCATTGAAAAGATTTGGAGAGCTGCAGCAATTAGAGCTGCCTTTCCTCGTAGCCAGGAGAGCCAAGGGTTTTAATGGCTCTGGTAGCACAAGCCAGGGCAGCTCTGAGGTCCTGCTGCTCCCGGTCACTCCAAGTAGACTCGGTCTGTGAAAGGAGTGAGTAACCTACACTATTCTGTACTGACAGGAGCGATGCTTCACCTAATGGACAACACAACTGTGCAAGCATGAAAGGCAGCACTTCCAGGACCTTCTTGGGAGTTCAGTCACAGTGAGAACTCTGAGAGCCATGTTTATAGGATGAAAAGGTTGATTTAGGGGGTGAGTTGTCTATACATCAGAGTTCCTATGAGGACATCTAAAATCTCCAGTCTGAAGAAAATTTTCTGTCTTAGGGGATGACTCCTAACTCTACTGAAAGCTTTTCCATCACTGACTTCATCTCTCAGCTGTGTTAGCCCAGTCCAGGGCCCAGTCCCTCAGGCTGCTACTCAATCAATACAGCTATTGATTTCATCAGCAGTGTCTGCATCAGATCAAATGCTAAGGAGCTCACAAGTTGCCAGGCTGATAGAGAGTTTCTTCATGAAAGAGTGGCTCACGTTGTTGGAGAAAATGGCTCACAAATATTAACTCTTAGTGAGTTAAGTAGAGCAGAGATCCAGCTGGTGCATATGACGTAAAAACAAAGTGATTTATTAGACCTACATGTTGCAGTAACAGACCAAAGGGGAAAACTCCAAGGGACATCAGGAGGTGGTAAGTAGGCAGCACCTAGGGTAGTTTTGTTACCTTCTACACACCTGCAGTTTGCCCACTTGCACCGGTTCAGAGCTAATCTTACATTCTGTTCTGGCCCAAATCCTGCAAATCCTGGCACCCAAGAGTACTCTCACTGTGCACTATGAGACATCACAGCATGCATACTGCTAATAAAGCAGAAAATGTTTTCAGCAGCAGACCTTGAACCAGAAAGTATCCATTCCACCATCCTTTCAGTATGATGCATGCATTTAAAATAACCACTATTACACTTACAGAAGGAGAGCTGAAACGTCTGCCTCGAATCGTAGCTATGTACTTCTCACACTAATAATGTGGCAGTGGGGAACTGATTCTTCATCTCAGATTTTGTATGCTCTCAATTTCTCATTTGTGCTGCAGTCTTCATTTGTAACTAAATCCTAAAGGATAAGAGAGTCATTAGCAGACTGCCATCAAATTCGACCAATTCCAATCTCAGCAGCTGAAAAACACTGAAAGGCTATTTTTTTGTTTTAAGGATTTCTCTCTCTCCATCTCAAGCTTTGAATTCTTTGGAGTAGGGACCAGTCCTCTGAAGAGTTTGGAAAGCACACACTGATTTCAGACAGCAGTTGCAATGAGTATCATTGACTCTGGGATATTTCTGAGCCTTGATTAATCTTTCCACTGAAATAATATTTCAAAATTATTCATAAGACTAAAGTATATTTAATGCTAGCCACATTTAACTGATTTGAAATCCATAGTTATGTTTTTCCTCCTTTTAAATGTATTTTATGCCTAATGAATGATTCTGCAGGGTTTATAAAAATCAAGAACAGCTCACATTTTACAATATAGAAGTCTTGATCTTGCACTGATTTACACAGGTTTAAGACCGACCATGAAGTGAAATTCTGGCCCCACACAAGCCAATGGCAAAACTTTCACAGAGCATGTCTCTCTGTAATGTGAATGGTCTTTTAGATAGTACTGCATGAAGTAGAAGACTGGTATATTTAGAATAAATATGTATTGTTATTTAATACTAATGCTAGTACTAATAATATTTTGTAGCTTAATTGCATTCTGCATCCCAGGAGTTCAGAGCCCTCCTGCTCACATTTCTGAATTAAGCTGTGCAGCAGGCATACAACAGAGATATTCTCCCTCCTTTTCAGGTGAAGAAACTGAAGCTACAGAGACGTTAAGGAACTTGCCCAAGGCTACAAAGGAAGTCTGGAATATGATCTTCAGACAATATCAAAATATTGCCAGTGGCTTAAGGTGTCTAATTTCTGAGAATTACAATTTTGGAGAGGCCCAAAAAACAGCAACAGAGATCAGATTGGGGGGAGCATTCAAGAGCATATCTCCAAAGCATTAGGCAGAGAAGCACAGTGATTATAAACCCCTCAAACTGTGCAGACAGCACTGAGGTTGAGTCAGTGGATACCTTCTGAAAACTCTGGTGTAGGGCATCTGGAAAAATGACCTGATGGAGTAAGAACAGCCTTTTGCATGATTTGTCAGTCTAAAACCACCCAGTCTATACATCACGTGCACCGTGACAAAAGTTTCAGTGAGGGACAAAGTTCCTGAGAACATCTTGAAGAGACAGAGAACCTCATGCGCTTTATGCAGTTCTCTCTTTCACGCATAAACCTGTTTGGCAAAACACAAGTTTCACTTTAGGCACAACTTAATGGAAAAGTGCTTACATACATTCTTTTCTTTGTTACTGAACTGATTTCGGCTCACAAGATTTGGTCTCCGCTGCAACTAGTTTATTTCTTGCATTCTGCTACAGAGAAAATGATGAGCACAAAGAGAGGATTTATACCTATAGGTTTTTATAGGATGAATTTTTATGAATTTATTTGGATCCTTAAACACGAGTTCAATATATTAAAACCCCCAGTATATTCTGTCTTTGAATTAGTTCCATTTCCTTTTGTAGAAAGGCATGACTGACAGATGCACTCCAACATTAAAATAAACAACAGCTCCACCAGACCACCAAATCATATGAGATTCACCGAGTAAATATCTCAATGCTCAGTTATAGCTGGATGCTGAATTTGCACCCCCCACCCAAAGGCTTGCAGAAGCCTGTATTCCACCCATAAACGGCTTTAAAAGCCAAAGCTCACATCTTGAACAGCACCTGGTGAGAAGCCGCGTGATAATGCAGTCTACAGAGCTTCAGCACAATATCCCCTGTGCAAGAAATCAGAAAACCAAGTGAACACCTCATTCTGCTTACGCTGACATTTCCACACGCAGTATTACATACTTTCTTGAGATGGCAGCTCCCAATGAGCATAACAACATTCACATCCAAAAGGCGTGGGTTAAGTGTGTCCAGGAGCACTATCAGCTGTGAGTCTTCATCAGAACAGCAGAAATCACCTTGTTCTTTTCCTCATTTTGCAGCAATTCTTTTCCACATTAAAAGGAAATCTTTTCTTTCTTTTGATTTCCTTAGAGTGTCCTTAAGATTCCTTTAAACTTCAAAATTACTAGGGAAATTTAGGGTTGCTAACATGACTCTGTAGGTTAGGAATCTGAGGGAGTTCATTCTTTGTGCTGGCAAGCCTTCAAACTATCTTGATTTTATCAGCTATAACTCATGTTTTGTTCACAGGACAAGCTTGTTTCTTTTGTATTATTTTGAGTCATCTCTGGAAAAAATCACCTCGCACTAAAATGTAATAAAATATGAGAAGAGATTATAACTTATTAAATTAAGCCAAAGCATACACTGTATTTTGGTATTGTACCATCCCTGGAGGGAAAGCAAATACATTTTCAAATGAGTTCTGTTTCCAATTAAGCAGGAAAACAAGTACCCAAATTTTCAAAGGAGCCAAACACACAAGGTGCACAATGAGCACAGGATACCAAACCCTCAGCCCATAAGCAGCACAACAGAAACTGCTGGGTGCTGACAGCTTCAGCCAGGACTGTGAGCTGCACAATATGTTATTTGTAATTTCTTGCTCCAATCCTCCCCCTACAAACTCTGCTTGCTCTGCATGTATTTTGCTACATGGGTGAATCTGGAAGAAACGGTAAAGTATTTTTCACAGGCATCTTAATTCACACCTATAAACAGCTTAAGAAGGAAATGACCCTCTGCCTGTTGGATGTGTGCCTCATATCACTATGGGTCACTTACTTCAATTATTTAAGTTTGCAACATGAAATCCTCCACCGTTGGAACAAATAAGGACTTTAGTCATTGAATTTAACAGTAGCTGGATCAGAGAGGTATCTACTTTCAGGCTCACGGGAAAATGAAAGAAGATAAAAACCCCTATCTGTTAAAGCAGGCAGTGCCCCAGTATTGATAACCTTTAAAAATTATGTCAAATATACATGGCACAGGAGATGACTCAGCAGCTACTAGATTTTCAGAGCAGATGGAATGTCGATGTCCCCATACAAGAGATTTCTGTACACCTGTTTCTTGCTGGAGACACTGGTTCCAGTCACGGAAGCAAAGATTTTCTCTCCAAAGCTGGCTTTGCTAATAATAAGTGTGAAATAAGGATATTTCTCAAGGGGATTTTCTAAATTTAAAACGCATTCTGCTTCTTAACACCTCCTATCCTACCGAGTGCTTTAGCCTACCACATTCTAAGTGCAGTAATTAAGTGTAAGTGTAATTGTTACAAATGTCTATGGCAGGACAAAAGTAACTGTCAGAAACTGTCACATCTCCATACTGTCCTGCTTCCAGACTGTAAGTCACGGCTGTGGGACCAAATTATTCCTCCTGATTCCCCCCGTCCCAGTTCCACTCCAGTGTATTTAACTTGGCTAGTGGTACCATGACAAATGTTAGTTACACTCCATCTGACTCCCAGTTAAAAAAAGGCAGGAATATGCCATATTTCTTATCACACAACCACAACAAAATCTCAACCAACCCCACTGATTTTTAACTTCCTTGATCCTTTTAGTCAGACTCTTGGTTAAGAGGAGACACATTGATACCTGAATGTGAAGCTGAAGGTTAGGTTTCCTCATAGATTTCGCATCCTCTGTCCACTCATACGCAAAGCAATGGCCACTTCTACCCTAAAAATTAAACCATAATCCAGATTCTTTGACACTCCTTATGCTGATCTGTTTTGGCTCTGTAGCTTTATTTTCCAAATTTTTATATGGAGACAGTGGCTGTAGCATATAACCAGGAATGATTTTCCAGGAGTAAATAGCAGGGCTGGGAACTAGTCACAGGGCATTTGGGATGGGCCCGTAAGATGCCCTCCTCTGCCAGTGAACACTAGCTCTGCAGGGCTGCCCCTAGCCATGCTGTCGGTGTCTCCCAGCCCCTTGGCTGCACTGCAGATGGGGCTAGCACCACCTGAGAGCTTGCCAGCATCTGCAGATCATGGGGTTTGAGGAGGGGGAGATGGGGCTTGTAACACCAGCAGGAAGTGTATTTAGGCTGGTCCCACCTCCACAGGGAGCAGCCAGTGCTTTGGGTAGCAGGCTGGTGGGTAACTGAAGGGTACAGATGGGCCAGTGCTAGAGGGGCTGCAAGCAGCACTGAGGTCCAGGGCTGAAGAAGCAAGGAGGGTGGCATGGATGGGTGCCCATGGAGCAAGGGATCTTCCCCACACATCCTCACCCTTAGCTGGGCACAGTCCTCACTGCCTTCTCCTTCCCCTGTTTTCCAGCCCCCACCTGCTCCCAGCACCTCCTGGACCCTCATACCTTGCAGGCTGCACCAAAAGGGCAGTGTGTAGGGCAGAGCCTGCTGGAGGAAGAGCTAAGTGCTGCAAGAGGTAGCACTACCCAGTGCTACCAAGTCCTGGGAGCTGGGTACCAAAGGCAGAGCTGGTTTCAATTGCTGCTAGCTGCAAGATGCTTTGGACCCTGCAGGAGTCAGAGACAGGGTCTGAGTTGCTTTCCTGCGGTGGCTGAAGCTGGGTCAGTAGTTTTCCTGTTCCCTGCCATGTCATCGGGGCTGGCAGAAGGACAGAGCTTTTCCCCTGTTCTGCAAAAACATCCATATGGAAGGGAGAAAGCAGGCTCTTCTATCCCGGTGCTCTCACAAGACCTGCTTTCCCCATGGGCACCTGGGGAAGCAGTGGTACCAGCAATACAGGCATTTGTGCCCTCCGCCTCGTTGCAGGAATCCTGAAATGATCCTGCCTAATGAATCTCAGTGGTAGATCTAATCATCCATCCTTATTTCATTAGTTTTGTTACTCAGAGAATGGCAGGCTAGTTTTTCCTGAAGCCTTTCCGAATTTCATACATTCCTTTAACTCTCAGCATTTATTTTCCCTCTGGAGTCTGAAGTAACCTGAGCGAGCATCAAGTCACTGCACCATTATAAGCCCCAGTTTCTCTGTCAGCATCGTCCAAACACGCTTCTTATTGTGCTTCTGTAATAGAGACAGAGGTTTGTACAAGCCGCCTGGCAGAGACTGATGGTACACAAGATAGGTGATTTCCGCTCAGAAATCAAGAAACATTATTAGGCAGTGCACAGTTAAGAGCAAAAACTGCTAGGATTTGACTAAACTTTGTTAGTTTCCCCATTTAAGATAACCAACAAAGACAAGGGAGACCTCTGTTGCATGTATACTTCATCGTCAATATGGAGGCAACTCTTGGGTGTGATGAGCTAGTGTGGGTGAAGAAATATTGGTGAAGGTCGATTGGGTACGAGTCCTTCCCATATAAGTGCACTGAAATGTTTAATATTCACACAGATGAAATGGACATCACTTTAAGTCACATTTGGAAACTCCCTGTCTACCAAATTGCCTATCACTTGGTCATTAAGAGCAAAGTTCAAAAACGTTTTCTGTAAGTCCAGTGAAATATTATTTCAGAGCTTTGGTGCTTTACTCAACAAAAACAATTTTCTCATTTTTAAAAGCCTTGCCAAGTGTTCTAACAACTGTAGCTATAGATCATGTAACTGAAAACCTTCCTAATGTGAGCTTGAGAATTTTTACTAGGTCTAAAAACAGCTGGTCATGAACATACTAGTCAGAAAAGAATGCAAAACAAAACTCGTAAAAAAAGTGTTGATTGGTAGCTCTCTCACGGGTATATTTAACCATTTCTTAAATACATTTTGCCGGTCTGGAAGTGAGAATATTTACATTATTTATTTCATAGCTATCTGGGAAAAAAAATCCCCTAAAATCCTAATGAAGTACATTTGTTTCTGACAGATACTTCTAAACTGAAACCTGGTGTATGTTCTTAGACAAAAAGTTTATTAATTTTGACTGTTCTAGGATGAAGCAAAACTCCTTGAAGACGAGTCGTAACCTCAAAAATGTTTTTGAACCGATTTCAGGGATCTGTCTTCTGTAGTTGTCTGTGTGCATGCACACGCATGTGGGTGCAAAGGTGAGGGTGCCTGTGTACAGAGAGAAGACAGACCCCTACTTTGTTCATCCACTGAAGTGGATAAGCATCCTTGCACTGATTTCAGTGTATTTGGTCAGACTATACCAACCTGTTCGCTCATAAAGTCTACGGGAACCTTTCCCTGATTTCACAGCGATCTGGCTTGATCGCTAGCTTTGATTTTAATCACTCAAATTTTGAGCTACAGGTACCTGGATATAAGTAATGGCTAGGAACTGTAAGTGCTCAGCAATCTTAACTTCAAGGGCAATACAAAAACACGCTCAAAACATTTGTCGATAGGCATTGGGAAACTTGCTTTTACCAGTTCTTTGCCAAACATCGGGCACATAAGCGGTACACCTTTCCACAGTGCAAAGCAAACGGGGGCAGGCAGAGAAACAAATGACGCTTCCTGTTCCTTTCACTGCCACAATGAAGAGAAGCAGATACTGAATGTCTCACACATTTTAATGAGTAGTTGAAGATTACTATAAAACTTAAAAAACAGAAAAGAGAATCTGGTATAAGTCCACTGCCCAAAGATTGGGACAGCCATACTCAAGCATTCCTGGCCAAACCCAAACCTGTTCTTTAAGATCTTAATCTCTTTCTATTTATGCTGTACATGAACTTTCACTAGCTGGTAGCAATGCAGCCCTCAAAACAAAATATAGTTCACCTTATCACTGAAGAAGCTGAAGAGTCGTCTAGTGGTTCATGCTGGTTAGCAAGTATTTGACTGACCTTGCAGTGGCTGCTGAAATGAATTGTCATTTTGCAAATCTGATCATCTCCCTTTAATCAGTCCTTACTGCAAATTTCAGAGAGGATGTCTAAGAAGAGTACCTGAATGCTTGAAATCCAATAAGGACATTGATTAGTGCTAGTGACCTCTATCAGAAAGGTCAAAGGGAAAATTCCTTTTCAGCTCCTCATCGGCTCTTAGCAAATGAGCACCAGATCGCACACTTCCAGCTTAACGGCACCATGGAAACCAGTCCAGGTGAACCGCTACCCCTTACAAAAATCTGTGTTAATCACATGCATAAGGATGACAGAAATGCTCCCCGGGCTCCCCAGTGCAATGAAACAATGTGACTTAATGACATTTGCAGGATCCCATATGCAAAGGGAGAAAAGAGTAGGATTTCCTTTGGAGATAATTAAGATACGGAACAGAGACATCAGTAGGGTAAAAAAGGTTAAAACAAGGAGTAAAAATCTATGCTGCTGTATCTCAGAAGTTTTCCACCTTGGCCTTTCATATCTTTGCAGTAATTTTTCAGAGTGCTTCCCCAGTGCAGGCCAGAGAGAATTTTTTATGAACTCTTGAAAATAGATTTAAAATTCACAAAGTCTCATAACAACCGCTATGCTTCCTGCCACTCTCCTGTATGGTCGTTTTTCAGCTGAGAGCTCAGCAAAGCTCAACAGACTGACATATGGCCGTGACTGGGCTGCTAAACACCCTCTGATGTGGAGGAGATGATATTCTACAGCCTTTGGCTTGTACGATTTTTAGCAGATTCAGGTCTAAGCCTCTTTCGGCCTTTCAAATCCCATCAGAAAGCTGTTACTGGAGATGCATTAGTACCATCTACTGCTAGCGAGTCAGTATTGCACCTTAAGCTATGCGTGTGTCTCCATGCTTTCTGTGCTTCTGCTTATTTATCTTTCGAGATTATTTATTTACCTTGTAAGGTAAGATCAATAAAAACAGGGGCCACTTAGGCAGGGGTTGTGACATAAACACTCAGGACCTCACAGGTGGACACACATTGCTGCAGTCAAAGCACAGTCTGGTCTTAGGGAGCAGGGGAGATGGAACAAATGCATCCTGATGGCTTGGGAACAACTTTCTCACATCCCCAGCAAATACTCACCCAATAAATATACGTTCCCAACTCATGAAATGAAGAAAGACTTATCTTTTATCACTAATTTAAGCTCATTGAAAAATTCAACCAGCTCTTTTACATAAGGAAATCGAGTGGCTAGGTCAGAACATCTTCTGGTAAAAATCAGCATAGCTCCAGGGACCTCTGCTTGGGTGGATCTGAGCCAATTAACTCTGCTTTGTGTACAGAGGTCTAATAAGTAAGCCTGAGCTGGGGATTAAGTCACCAAAAAGAGCACAGACGAGGCCAACTTTTATCTGCTGCTGTTTGCGAGCAAAGGTGGAAAGATAGTTGGTCAAGCGAACCGAACTGGGCTGAAAGCCAACTGGTATAACCTGACTCTGGTGGAGTCACTCCAGATTCAGGTCTGCAGAGTGGAGACTGCAATTCAGCCTCTCTCCCTGCAACTCCAAGCCATTTGACTTAGGTACGGACCCTTACTGGCACACTTAAGGAAAACTCCGTACAGTATACTGCAGACAGTATACATTCACATGACTTTCCAACCATTTTTTTTATCCATCTGGGATGGCAGGTCTTGAACAAGCCTTTGCAGTAGATCTCAAGATTTAGCTATTTTATCAGCATCCTCCAACTCTCCTTTTTAAAGGATACATAGACAAATACCTAATAGTTCTGCAGTCAGTGCACGCCGGCCTCCCACACAGGGGAGACAGAATTATCTCCACGTTGCCGTTCCTCATCCCTGCAGTTTCTCCTTTTTTTTTTTTTNTTTGTTTTGTTTTTTTTTTTAAGATGGGCCTGATCAGCGCTATCTTTGCTCTAACAAGGGCCATTGCTGCGCCTGCAGGGACTGGCCCATGCCTAGGGCTTCCAGATCACTGCACAATGCAAACACAGGCTGTGGAAGCATGGGTGAGCCGCTCTGTTTCAGACAGACAGGCAGACTGTTCAATCTGTCCAGGTCTGACAGACTGTACAGTTTAAAAAAGGCCTTCTCTGCTGTTACCCCACCTTAATCTTCATTTTGCAAGAATAAAAGAGCCGCACTTCCCTAGTCTGCTCCTGTACAAGAGACTCACCTTAGAAGCCTTTTCCTACACCCACCTCCACTGAAGCTCACTCCTGAGTGGGGTGCCCAGAGCAGGGTACAGCACTGCAGACATCACACCAGTTCCCTGGACAAAGGCATTCACACATTCCTGGTCTGCTGCTCCTCCAGACACTGCCCTGCTTTTCCAGATGCTTCCTGCTAACAGTCCACTCCTCCTGAAACCAGGGTAAATGCCTACATTTTCCTGTCCCCTCATTTATGTTTCTGGTGAGCTTACAGCACTACTACGTTCCCAACCACATGGCTCAGCTTTTCTCTTCTTTCCTTTTTTTATGTTTCATTCCACTTCTGCTACTCCACTTCTCAAGGTCACCCGCCCCTTTGTGTAGCATATCCTGATCCTCCTTTACTAATGGTGCCCTCGAAAGGCAACCAGCAACTTGCATAAACATGCTCCTACCTGTCTGCTGAGGCCATTATTGAATACACTACAGCAGGATCAGTTTTAAGACTAACCTGCCTGGGAAACGTCACTATCAGCTTTCCTCCGAGCTGATACTTTTCCTACTAATAGTACATATTTCTGTCTCCTCTTCAGCCTGCAGAATTGTAACATGTAAGTAACATCTTTAGTAATTCCCCATATGGCAGCTATCAGATACTTACTAAAGCTGAGGAGATCTACCACATTATCCCTGGCTATGAAAATTTATTATCTTAAAAATAATAGTGTGACGTGACCCAACATTGGTAAAAGCTTGGTACATATTATTCCACTTTCCTTTCTCCCCTCCTATCCTCCCTCTCATATTATTCTTCCCTCCAAAGTCTATTCGTAAGTCTTACAGGCTGCTGTTACAAGTCTAGCAACCCTGTGGTTACTACTCGTAAATACAGGATTTTTTTTTTCTGGTTTTTTTTTTGTTTGTTTATTTTTTTTTCCACAAGCCTGATGCCCAATTTGCTCTTCTGTTAGATATGCTTGGGATAAACAAATCCGTGTGCCCAGTCTGTCAGAGTTCTAGGACAAAAAGTGCCTTGTCCCCACTGCCCACCTCCGCCCACGAAAGTGCACAGAGCCCTCCAGACTCTGCTGTGATATCACCAACCTGTGATTCTGTGATTCTGTGATTTCCTCTTTTCCACCTCTGCCAATGGCTTTAATATTCCTTAGGGAAGGGGAATGCGGACAATTTGCTGCTAATTCCTGTTGCAGTCCGAGCAAGGCTACAGATTGTAATGTAAGAAAAGGTGCAGCAAAAGGTTTATCAGTCATTCTCAGCAGGCTTAGAAGGACGGGGATTGTCCCTTGCACGGACAAGTCTACAAGTCTCTAGCTCCTTTAAGACTCAGTCCTCAAGTCTGCTCAGCTACTGGAGTGTCCTCACACCAGCCAGCAGTCTCCAGTTCTGAAACAAAACAGTGCTGGCTTGTTCTGGGGAGATCCTCACCCCCAGAAAGGAAACCAAGCTCAATTTCTTCCCCAGCACAGGACTTGCAGGCAAGACCCCTGCCATGGGCTGAGGTCCCTATAAGTGTCTGGCATTCGTTACGTCCTCTCCATCTTTCTGTTCTCTCGCCAGCCTGGCAGTCCTTTTTTTATAGAACCCCACAGTATCTGTCACCAGGTCCTTTCTTCCTCTAGACAGGATTCTAAGGCTTTCTCCTCTCATTTTCATTTATTTATAATATTTTAATATAATTTTCCCTCAGACCTGTCTAATAAGATCAGGCTCACCCTAAGGTGGATATATGCATTAATACTCCCTGCCTGCAGTTAACTCTTTCAAAGCCAGTGCAGGATTTTGCATGAGGCCTAAAAAATGCACCAAAGAGTGAGCTGAAAGAGACTGACCATGAACTTCTCCTTCTTGCATCATAGCGTGATGGTCTGAGTATTTACTACAGAAAGAAAGTGCTTTGATGTTGATTTAAATGTTGTTCATTAACTTCTTTTCCATCTCCCATGTTTCAAACTATGCTGAAACACAGTGTTTGTTCCTTTGGAGAACATTATGTAAACTTCTGATGAAAAGTAAATATTTTTTTTTAGAGGAACTGGTTATAACTGATCCAGTCTGAAACAGCTACTATAAAGGAGCAAAGAAGGTCTCTCTTTTCTGACATCACTGTGTTTAGGTAGACAAATATGACAGCCATTATCACATCAGGAATAGCTTCCAGGCAATCACTGGTCTTCAACCTACTGAGAAACAGATGACTATTTAGGGCTGTGTATCATCTCCCCTTCAATGACATATGGTTGTATTTTTTCCATAGGCTGTGCTTAGAAGTCTTAAATATTTGAACAAATTCAGCCTTGCACCTAAAACATTAGTCGGTATCACAAACCTTATACAAAGGCCAGGAAAACCACAATTCCTACCCTGGGCACCAAGCAGCATTGTGTGGTCTTATAAGTCCTTCATGTTAAGGCGATACTTGCCACCTCCGGATCTCAAGACACATCACCAGTTATTCAGCTTCATCCGTATGAGGTTACCCCTCACATGCAAAGAAAATGAAGCTGAAACAGTCAGTGCTTTGAAACACCCTATAATGCCAGTGATAGTCTTGCTCTGTGTTGGTGGTTTGCCCAAATGACCTGCAAAGATCCCCTCCAAACAAATTTTCATGATTCGGTGACTCGACTGGTTAGATTATCCAGGTTCCCCGCTGGCCGCTGTTGTTTCCCTTTTGCCAGCAGAGTCACTCATTGGATCTCTGTTAACCCAACTCACGGAGTTAATCTGCCAAAGGGCTAACCTTACCATAATGAATGATTCATTTTCTGCTGGCATAGCTCCCTGCATCCCCTCACCGCATGGGCAGATGAACGACGGAGGAATGCCAGAGAAGGGTGAGAGCCCGTGGCTAGGAGCAGGGGACGGGACCTCCCCTTTCCGTGGCAGCTAACGGATACATCAGCCGATCGGTAACGTCAACCCATGCCTTAGAGGCAGACATGGGAACTGAGCCTGCTCCATTCTCCACGCCTGTCCCATTTCCCCGACCTGTCACAGCGTCACAGATGTGGTTGAGTACCTCTGATGGACATCTGCCAGATTGCCCTGAGTTTGCTGCAGTTGGGAAGCGTTAGGCATGGATCCTGGCATTAGGTCTGCAGGCACGGAGCAGTGGCTGCAATACACCTGTCAGCGGCAGTCCCTGAGCCCAGTGCCCAATACCTGCTACCAGCACCATCGCCCTCACTTTCTCCCAGCACGTTCACCAGCTCAGTAAAGGTACAAACCTCTGAATCCAGAATACGCTTCTCTGGGACATCTCACTGGTGCAGGTTTTCCACAGCTTTCCGAACACTAACAATTGTAAGTGGAAGAGAATTTGCCTGCAGGTAAAATGTACTTAACCCCCACACAGTGCCTCCTCTAATTCCTAGCTACTCTGAGGCATTTTTTATTTGTAGGCTCAGGTTCTTCTGTCCTAGTACCTTCTCTCCAAAACATGGACACCTTTCTGCTCTTAGTTCAGGTCACATTTCTTTGACCTTTGTTGCACAGCAAACTTGAATCTCTGTGCTAGGAAAGCCTGTTCATCCTTCCCTCTCTCCTACCACAAGCTTTCTGCAAAGTAGTATTCTGCAAGTCTGTTTAACACTGTCTTGATATCTGCTTGGCTCTCGGTAATTTTCCATTTTGTAGTCCCTTGAAACTTGGCTAAACTGGTTCCCCAGCTCAAAGTCTCCATTTAAAAATCCATCACCCAAAAGTCTGAGTACAGTCATTTGCAATAACTATCCCACAATGTCCCTAGTCAGAGGGGACACATTATAAACCCAGCCAGAAAATGAGAAATGTTTTTTAAAATACCTACAAAAGTTCCATGCTGGCCTTCTTAAAAGCTCTTCCGAACCAATTAGTTTCAGTGGAATTTAATGGGTTTTCCTATTTTTCCCTCCCACAATTCTTTTCACAGACTTAGATTGCTTGGAAGTTTCCATTTGTGCTGGCCGAGATCATAAATATCAGAAGATCTCCAGTCACCTGCTCCGCTCTACCCAAGATACCAACCAGTCTGGCACGTTGCTCCAATGGTTTTTCCCACCAGCACTGTCACACTCTCTCCAGTGTTTTTGATAAAGATAAACTGTATGGAGACAGAGTGGGGACTGAATATGGAAATAGCTATTTCAGAAATAACCCAATGTGTGGGCACTCCTGCCCCAAAATAAGATGTTTTGTGTCCAGCTTCAACTGCAGAAGGAGCCTTTGGACTGGATCAGGGGAGTTTACTCCTGAATAAAGTATGGTGCTAATGTGTTGGGGCCACTCATATCTTCTCACAGAGACATACTTCTTAAGGAGTTGTTACTTTTTCTGGATTTATTTGGGGCAGCTTTGGGGTGAGTTACAGTTTATTTCAGAATGCAGAAGCCAAAGAGAGAACTGTCTTTTCCTTACAAACACATATTGAACCTAACATTGGGACCCAATTGTGACCAAGATCTGTAGTCCCTAACAGTTTATTAGCGATGCAAAAAACAGTTTTTTTCCCCCTTCTTCACTGTCATACAGAGCAGAAATTGTTCATTTCTTACTGACTTAAATTTTACTTTCAGCAAAACTGAATAGAAATGATTTAATCATTCACCCTCTATTTACCTTTGATATCAAAGCAAAGTTAACATAGGCAGCTTCATGATGCATGTAAAACAAATCCCACCAGAGACCACTTCAGGATTTTACGGAAAATTATTTGTATCATTATTATTCTACTGGGTTGCCTGCAATTTTCAGATCAAACCCAATACATTTTTCCCCAAGTATCTACAATGACTTCCAAAATTATGCAGATGATTATTTTATTAGCATGTACCCAGATGGTAGACTGCCAGGCGCAGTTACTGTCATTGCATCTAGCTCTCTGTAATGCAAGAATTACTAAGAAAACAGTGCATTTGGTCACTGGTTATATAAATGAAGACCAAACCAACAGTTACAAACTCAATTCAAACAAAATCAATAAAAGGTATGTGAATCATCGGATTAGTAACATTAGATGTAATGTTGACACTAATCTTTTCATGTGAGATGTCTAGCACAACACTGAGATGTAGGAAATGTCTGACAGGCAACTCCTGCCCCATATCATCATTTCTCATTGACTTTATTTAAAGCCAGTCCTATTTAAAGCAGTTCATCACTGGTCTTGCAATTTACCCTATGGGTATACCTTAGACCACAGCTGAAAGGCAAGGACCTAACATCAGAGCAAACTACAGTAAACAGGGAAAAATGCATATTCACTTTAAAAGATCGTTTTTGTACCATAGCAAGCAGGACCATTTCTGACATTCACCATACTAGAATAGCAGTGGTGTTTATTCCAAGATTATATTTTGTATAAAAGCAATGTTTGTCTCTTCCTACCTCCAAGGGATGATTACCTATATAGTTTGTAAAACCATTTTGGGTATGAAAAGCACTGAGTATAATGTCAACTGTGAGGATAAAGTACCCAGTAAGATTACTTATTGAATCACAAAGCCACAGAACTGCACGGCGGCAGGGAAGCTCCAGAGATGATGCTGTACAATGAGACTGGACCAACCATCTGGTATGCACAGGGGCTAATGAGCTGTTTGCAGCAGGCAGCCATCAGAGTCCCCGTTACTTTAGCACACATTCTCACCTTGGGATCTTTTCAACTGCTGACTAGCCCCCTCCTCCTCTTCTTGCTTTGATTTGTACCTTTGGGTGTCCATCCCATCTCTGTGCTCCCTTTCAGTAGCTGTGGACTCCTCTTTTCTGGCATCAGCACCAGCCCTTCTTCTTGGGTAGTCACAGTGGTCAACAAGCCTCAGACATATTTGCCCTTACTTAGCCCCTAGACAACACAGTATCATATCCTCACTAGGCACAAGGACCAACTATGGTCTGGGGATTCCTTCCCCCACTACATCTTAGACCTCCCTCTCTTCTCTGCAGCAAGTTGCTCAGTGCACTCTGTCTTCCTCCCCAGACAGATGACTGAGGAGGGAGGTGATAGCAGCAGAAGTCACCTGGTTTCTTCTGTTGGACTGTGACGGGTAGGTGGAGAACTGTGGTAGTGTTTGCTGCTTGCAAAACTGCTTCCCATCTTCTTCAGGAAGAGGCAGAAGGCCAGATGTGGCCCACATGGGTTAAGGCATGCCCCCAAAGTGTGAAACCATAATCCACCAGAGCAGGAGTCAGCATATCAAGGAGACAGCAATTTAAATACACCTTACACTGTTTCAGAAATCTGTTCTCTATCTCTTCAGGCGTGGGTGGGAAGATTGTACTATTGGATCTGGACGAGCTAGAAGCCAAGTGTTATATTAAAATCTGTATGCCACAGGAGGCTTGTGAACACAGGTCTTTTGTTGAAATGTACTATATATACTATATCTACAGACTGGGTTTAGCTTTACACCTTGGATCTTCTGGCACAGCTGTTCGCATTAGGAAAGTCAAACATGATGACAGATCTGATAGCCGGCACTGTCTGATGCAAACATGGGAAGCAGGAAGCAAGAGAAATCAAAGAAGAAAAATGTGTCTCTCCATTAATGCACAACAGCAAACAGTCCAGCCATATTCTTGCTGAAAGGAATTTGATGTCTCGGTCAGTGCTTTGCCTAATGAGCTACCAACATCAATCTGTCATCATCTGTATTATTTGAAATGGCCTCTGCTGACATAAGGTATATTCATGTGCTGGCCCTCCTGGGCACTTGAGAGTTCAAGTCCTGGCCAGTTTATACCATACTGAATGATAATGAAGGGTAACAGAATAATCATTGGCTTCCTTCTCTCAAGGGGAGGCAAGAATGTTGTTGGAGGGATCTCCCCCAGCCAAGAATGGCTTTTGATTACAGAGCAGGGAATATGAATTATTTGGTTCTCTGTGTACAAATAGTCTCTAGCAGTTCTTTGCCACTGTGTTTTCTCTCTCCAAAGCACATGTAGCGCATCTGTCCATCTGTACCAGCATTTCATGAGCCTGCCCCAGATACCTGACTCTCAAGAAGTCACAGGTCTATATCAAAAGCCAAGAAAGAGATGAACAATGGCAATAGCTAGGAATTTCAAGCAAAGAAATCCCCTTTTATGCTCTATCTCTATCTGTTCCTATGACCCACACATAACATTACACAATGATCTTTAACAGTACTTCAGCTGCCCTCAGAATATGATTTCCTCTGGAAATATCTACTGAGTGAGATTTCAGAGTGCAAGATTTCTAACCAACACCCAGCAGTTCTCTTAAAAATCGAGTCCTTAACTTGTATCATTATACAACAGCATAACAGAAGCTTCATACAATGAAGCAAACCATTTGTCATGAAACTTAAGGCAAATGGCATCTGCTGTATTCTTATTGGTGCAAAGTTAACAAAAGATCTTGTTTCCTTTCAGAAAGTACCTGGTGCTGTGAGTACCTGTTTTATTCATAAATCCGTGAGTACAAAGGCAGTATTCCGCACCAGCCAATTATCCAGCTTTCTGTTAGAATTTATCATCACTGTTAAGCTTAGAATTTCTGGGCTGAATGTAAACAAAGATACAGCTCACTTTCCTTTGGCACTATAAAACTTAACAAATTCACAAACATATCAGGAAAAGGTGTTGATGTGCACCTCTTTATATAAATGTGACACTGGCTGTTGTTTTTAATCAGCCCACGATGCTTACATTCACATCTCCCTTTCTTTTAGACACTAAGGAGAAGGTCACCTGGGCACCCGTGTCTGTTCAGAGCGCCTCATGTTTATTGCTCTTGACAGCTTGGAGTCCCTGTCTGCTGTGAATCTGATGGTGTGTAAATTAAGTACAGAAAGCTGTAAGTCTAGCTACTTCGTTGTCATAAAAGTCATCCGTACTTTATGTCTAACATGCAAAATTTCAACTCTTTAAGCAGGAATGTCTATATAATCCCTTTTAAACTGCACTAACTTGGAAAGACCCACTTCCCCTATTGCAAATGTGTTATTAATATGTTGCCTCCATGCTATTAAATTAAAATGCCCCCTCATGTTTCCTATCCTAGTTCCAGTTTTTTAGCCATGTGGCAGGAAGGCAACAGAAAGAGTTGAATAAACGGATGATTTAGGGACAGTAGCAATAAAACATCTTCTTGATCATTTGCCTCACTAAAAATAAATAACTTAAAAAAAACCAAACCAAAACAACAAAACTCTTGCTTGTCAGAATTATGTAAATCTCACTGGGATATTGATTGAGTTTGTCAGACCCCTGAAGGAGTGCTCCAAGGTGAGAAAGCGTATCAGTTTGCCATCCTCCCACCTGCCATTCCTTAGCCCTGCCTGTAAGAGCATGGGCCCTCCTGTCGCTCATGCCAAGGAGCCCCAACAGGGAAACACAAGCAGCATTTTCCAAACAGTAGCCCGATATAAGCAGGTGACCACTTTATGTTCTTAGACTGCCACAGTACAAGAATGAATGTAGAGCTTTTTCTACCAAACTCAGTGGAAAAGGCATGCACTTGCAGTGCCAAGAGTGAATTTGGTTTCTCACATCAAAACCATGTCATTGCAACTGAGCATGTGGGAATCCAGAGAGCACAGCGGGTTTCCCTAACACTTGCTACTAAATTTCAGGATTTAACTCAGCAAGGGATGATAATGTGTGGAGTTATCATGTGGAGTCCTCCATCAAAGAGACTAACAGCATCATAGGACGTGACAGCATCCAGACCAATTGTGCGTTTACATCTTCAAACGTTCCTGTAAGGAGAAGGAATTAATGTGGCATGTTTCAATTTGCCTTTTTAAACTGCAGCCATGTGTCTGGACACCCTGGTAATGCCAGGACAGTCACTGGTTCTCATAGTGAATGGAGTTTAAACTCACTTAGGTTGATGTGCTGTTCACTGAGACAAGGAGACGTCAATTTGACTGCAGAGTGCCTGTTTACTCAGTGAAAAATACTCTGTTTCTGTTGTCTGATCTGCTGCTTGCTCCTGCTGTTCAGCTCTGCAGTCTCTTCTTGCTTTATTTGTTCTAGGTTCTGATATGAAGCAATGATCATGGGGAGCATCTATATAAGCTGGAAACCCAAACTACAGCATAAGAACGTAAAGCCAAAAGAAAACCTTCAGTTGCTGCTCATCTCTGATTTCACAGTTGCCACCTATCCATCTCCAGCACAGCTTTCCCACACCCAGCAAATTGCACAGGCATGATACTGAGAGAACCATGACATCCCTGCAGGGCTGAAGCAAAAATATCCCGCTGTTAAGAGTTGCATGGCAACATAAATAACTTTGACCTTGATAAAAGGGTAAAAAAGTATAAAAATTTTGGAAGGATGAGGGGTCTTACATACCAGGACAGCGTAACACAGGGTAAGCCAGGCAGGGACTTGGAAACCCTCAAGTCAGAAAACTGTTTTTGTTACCGACTGCAACATCAAAACGCACAGCGGAGAAAATGCGGAAATGGGGAGGAAAATTTAAATCAATCAAACACTTCACTAAGACAAAACATCTTATATAATCTTCCCACTGGGAAGAGAAGGAGAATAGACTTTCATGTAACAAATGCCAGTTATGTCACTTGATGTACTTCTGGAAAGCACTCAAGTATTTCAGTGGCATAGACAATAGAAGAGCAAAATAGAACAAGAGAGAACAGAACAGAAATAGTCTTGGTTGGCTTTGTCTGGGAGAGCTGGTCGAAAATTAGAATTTCCATTCCAGTGAAAATTTCAGAATTCTTGACAACTTTTGATGTTGGGGGGGGGGAACCCAGAACAGCACAGTTTTGAAAAGATGCTCCAGCAAATATAAATTATCTAAAATAATCAATACTAAATCTGTGAGCCCAAATTTCAGCCCCCTCAATCCTGCTACATCTCCAGTAAGTACAGAAATTCCTAAATTTTTACTGACTGGCATCTGGTTTGCCTGAATCTGATTCCTCTAGCGTTTTGATTAGATCCTTCTATCCAGTGACATAAAAACTTTTTGCAAAATTCAATGAGTTATTTCTGATCCCAGAAGTAAAATAGAAAACAGTTGTTTCCATTTTACAGTTAAAAGAAAATGGTGATTAACAGATCAAGATCAGCAAAGTTGAGTGAAAAGGAATCTCTAGCTGGGCAATCAAAACTAGAGGCTCCCAAATTAGATGCCATGTTTGCACATTTTATTTCTCACAGGAAGAAAACTCTCAACTGCAAATACTACAGCAAACTATGGCACATGATCAGCCTTCCTTCCTTTAAAGACTCTCACATTTAGGAAAAAAAAAAATGAATGAAGATACAATGTTCGACTATTACAGTCTGGGAAAATAGTTCAGATTTCACAGGTTTTTCTGCAGCCTGAAATTTCTGGTATAGGGAGATGGGGTACTTGAGCTGTAGTGAATCCAAGCCAACTTACAGCTACTGAAGACTTGCCCATGTAGTGGAAAGGGGCCAATAAGATTATGCAAATCAATTAATCTAATTCATCTTGAGGTTTTTCTCAGACCTCTATGGGTTTTCATACCCTTCATTTTTAGATGCAGATTCTACTTTCATTCAAGGAAGCAGTGTGCTGCCTTGACAGCACTGGTCACTTCAACTCTCTGACATTTTCCTTGCATTTTCTTGCTGTAGTGTGCAGGTTTCTGTGTAGGTGATGGTTATATAGGAGACAGCCCTGATGTTCCAATATCTTGTGAACTCTATGATCCAAAAGTAATGTACTTAATCAAGTGTAAAGCAAGAGGTGATTAAGTTTTGCAGTATTGTACAATGCCTGACTGCTCTGAAATGCATCTTTTGATGTGGTGCAGAGAATTGGACCAGTTCTGTCTGCTTTACCAAAAAATGACGGTTTAGTAATCTGAAAAGAGAGCCTCAGAAATCCCCACAAGTGTTTAACTTTGATCTGAAGCTTTAAAAAGATGATATTTATCTGTTTGCTTGTTTAATTTGTTTGAATTTTAAGCTCAGGAAGGTGTCAACTTGACATCTTGTAGAAGCAATTCTTGGCTTTTTTTTTCTAGATGAGGTTGAGCCGGGGCAGCAGGTTTCCCATCATCACTAGCTGTTCTAAGCATCCAACCAAAAAAAAAAAAAAAAAAAAAAAAGAGAAAGCAAAAAAGAAAATCATCAACTCACCTTTCCATTGTGGTTTATATGAATTATTAAGAACTGAGATTCAGTGGAGCCTCAATTCTTGAGCATAGAATCAATACTGTATTTTATATAACAAGGGCAGTAAGCCCAGCTTGTTCTAATTCCATCACAGTGAAGCCCTGTCAAGTCTCTCAGGCAACCTAATTCACTAGGGCCAAAGTCTAACACTACTGACGTGAAAGGTGGATTGGGGTGGATTGAGGTGGATTGGAAACTGAACAGCTGTGCCTGGAGCGTGGTGATCAGACCAGTAACTAATGGTGTACCCCAGAGGCCAATACTGGGGTCCAGTCATGTTTAACATCTTCATTAATGATCTGGATGATGAGGCAGAGTGTACCCTCAGCAAGTTTGTAGATGACACAATACTGGGAGGTGTAGCTGATATGCCAGAGGGTCACGCTGCCATCCAGATGGACCATGACAGACTGGAGAAATGTGCTGACAGGAACCTCATCAAGTTCCACAAGAAGTTCAAAATTCTGGGGAGGAAGGACCAACTCCATGCACAATTATATGCTGGGGCCCACCTAGCTGTAAAGCAGCTTGACAGAAAAGGACCTGGGGGTCCTGGCAGACACCAAATTAAACAGGAGCCAACAAGGTGTCCTTGCCACAAAGAGGTCTGGTGGTATCATGGGCTGCACTGGGCAAAGAATTGCCAGCAGCTTTAGGGAGGTGATTCTTCCCCTTTATTCACCACTGGTGAGGCCATGCCTGGAGTGCTGTGCCCAGTTCTGGGCTCCTCAGTACAGGAGAGACATGGACATACTGGAGACAGTGCAGCAAAGGGTTGCAAAGTTGATTAAGATNAGAAGAGAAGAGAAGAGAAGAGAAGAGAAGAGAAGAGAAGAGAAGAGAAGAGAAGAGAAGAGAAGAGAAGAGAAGAGAAGAGAAGAGAAGAGAAGAGAAGAGAAGAGAAGAGAAGAGAAGAGAAGAGAAGAGAAGAGAAGAGAAGAGAAGAGAAGAGAAGAGAAGAGAAGAGGAGAGAAGAGAAGAGGAGAAGAGAGGAGAGCTTGGAAGGATCTTAATGGCTGTAAATATCTGAAGGGAGGGTGCAAAGAGGATGGAGCCAGGCTCTTTGCAGTAGTACCCAGTGTCAGGACCAGAGGCAATGAGAAGAAACTGAAATAAGAGGTTGTCTGAACATCAGGAAACATGGTTTTACTGGGGATCACCGAGCATGGGCACAGGTTGCTCGGAGAGGTTGTGGAGTCTCCCTCCCTGGAGGTATTCAAAAGCCATCTGGACATGGTTCTGGGCAACTCTCTCTAGGTGGCCCTGCTCATGCAGTGGGGTTGGACAAAATGACCTCCAGATGTCCCTTCTACCATCAATCATTCTGCAATAGTGTGATTCTGTGAAAGATTTGTTCACTTCCATGGGGTTGAGATATGACCTTCTGTCCAGGAGCCCATGGAATTCAACTCACTTTCTTTTGCCATAAGAACTATTTGTAGCCACTGCTAAAGGACAACTTTTTACTGTGTCCTGGACATGAAGGAGGGAGACTGGATCTGCATGGAGTTCAATGAGGGGTTATTTCTGCAGTTACTGCCCCTTGAGTGAGGGTGGCAGAAAAGCGCCAGTTGTGATGGGACACAGGCCTGCAGGGAACTGACATCAGCAATCACACTTCCAGAAGGGAATAATTACGCAGGTCTGTGTCAGTCTGTATCCAAAAGGTGAAAGGCTCCTTTGTCATACTACCTGTAGCCAAACTACCTCATTGCACTTTCAAACTCCATTCCCAAACATAAGATAATAAATCCTGTTTGCTATTTAAGTTTTTAAAGTTGTTCTTTGAAAATGGAACCTGAAGTTGCCTGAACTAGGTTATATATTATACTTAGGAACACCTAGAGCTTGACTGCAGAAACGTTATACATCCTACAGTATTTGCAGCTCTGAAGTGTAACCTAAGAAACTGAGTAACAACCACACCAAATTTATAAATAATGGCCTAAGTCCTTCACTGCAGTAATTATATGTCACTTAGGTGAAAACCAATTTCAGTCTGCACCTCTTGGAAGTTTACTCCAATGTTTCATGCCAGAAAAAGAAAAAGGGAATTAAAATATTCACAGGTTAGAAACTGAACTGTGGGGTAAAAGTAAAGAGTAAAATACTTTTTCTAAATAAATTTGCCATGATTCAAAACATACCCAAAAGGAACCTTCAGAGCGTGTTTTGGGACACCAAACCTTCATTCTTTAAGTGTTTCAGGCCAAAGACAAGAAGACAACTAATCATCCACATAACAGAATGAATGCCAAACGACACCTGCTTCGAATGAGGGGAAGAAACGAATCATGCTCAGAACATTTTTTGTTTACTGCAAGAGAGAGGAAGAGCCTTTCTTTCGTGCAGGAATCTCTTCAACATGCAAATATGCTGAAGAAAATCAGTCTGTCTTTTTAGTCTCTTCCCATTCTCCTTCTTCATCCCTTAATCTATCCAACAGAACCATTTCTATTTATGCTGTCTTCTGTATTTCCAGATTCCAGAAAGAATGACTCAAGACTCCTTTTTTTCACAAATCTTTTAGCCCCACTCACACCATCTCGCAAGCTGAGAAATACTCATCTGAAGTTAAAACTTCTAAACATGCTGAAGTCCTCCTATTCATCTCAAATCTGCAGCTAACTCCTGAGCTCCTTGAAAATGAAGACAGAGATTCAGAAATTTTAAAGCCAAAAGGGACCTTTACTATTCTGCAGCCTGATCACATGGATCACGGAAACCTACTCTGAAATCCCAGCAGGAAAAACTTCTGCTGGTTGAGCTAGAGCCTGTCTAGCTGAAGTTGAGCTAGAGTCTATCTAGCTAAAGTAATCTCAGCTTAAAGACCTTAAATACTGGGCACATCATAGAAGCTATATTCTGCTCCATAGAATGTTTTTGTTATCCAGTTACTGTTTGGTAAACACTTACACTGTGAATGTAAATATAAGCTGGGATCCAGCACTCCTGAGCATTTAAGCAGCTAATTTTCATCTACATTCCCCTTAAAACTCTTCTGTGCCCTTTAGCATCTTCTGCCAAATCCTCAAATCTGAACCACATATTCCAGAAAAAAATTCACAAGACATCTGCTTTGCAAAATAAAATTCTAGGAACTACTGGAAGTATTCAAATTATTCAAAGAAACAAAAAGCTGATGCAACAGATTTAGAAACTATGTCTCATTTCCTATTCCAAATGAATTCAGTAGAAAAAGTGGCTATATAATTACATCTACTGTTGAATGTGATGCTTAGAACCGATTCAAATTCCATTTTCTAATTTATCATGTTACTGTTCTCACAATTTAGACTGGTGTCTGGTGAGATTTGGGCCCTAATGAAATGCATCCTGTTTACAAGAAAGCTTAATTAGCACTTGCATCTCTACACATTTAACAGGAGGGATCATGTTCCTCTTGCATGTACTGTATTTGGTTGGTAGAAGAGTATCTAAAAATTATCTTACATTTTTGCTGATGCTTCTTCAGCTGCTTTAGCAGACTTCGCAACATCCTACCTGATAAAATTTACTTTGGCCAATATTAATCAGTCAGCTTGATGTCCTAACATTTACTTTTCTCTTTTGTTGTTTGCAATGCCTCTTGGAACTGGGACAAATATCAGACATGCGCTCATGCGAAGTCTGTGGTATGTACTATATAAATGAGACCCCAGTTCTAGCTACCTAGCTACCATACGAACAGTATTAGATCTTTATTTCTGAAAGGGATCGGTTTTCCTCGGGTGCCATGAAGGCACTAGTAGCTTTAATATTGCTTGTTCAGCTTCCAATTCACAAAGCTGTACCAGCAGCTCCCCCTGCTCCCCTGGGCTGTGATGACCCAGAATCTGAAGCAGCAGCTGAATTAGCTGTGAATTATATTAATGACCACAGTCACCACGGATACAAGTTTGCCTTAAACAGAATCGACAATGTCCTCGTGCGATCACAGGTAAGTGAGGAGTTTACAGGCAGAGCATTGTGTTAACCTGGAGATGCTTGGAGATGACCAACGAGCCCTGCCAAGGGCTGTATCATCACATGGGGTAAATCTGCCCAGCTCTGTTGATTTAAGTGGGGCAAAGCCACCTTAGAGAAGTTGAGAATCCAGGTCACTGGAATGTGTCGCTCAAAGAGCAGAACAGAGGGGGAGGGAGAAATGTTCAGATACTTTTGTACAGTGCTCGAAAGGGCTCGGTTTGCAAATGCAGCACGTTTGCTAGGGCAGATCATTCAAAGTGTTGATTCATGAGCCCAGCAGCTAATCTGGAGAAAAACTGTGACGATAATCTTCGTGATGCAGGTAATTATTTATTGGCTAAATGCATACCTATCATAACTCCATGCTATTAGTGATTTTGTAGCAGGCATTAATTTCACCTAATATCCCATTGAGCTGACAAGGAAGCTGAATGGAAATAACCGTGGCTTGTAGTCTCATTTTCACTAAGATCTACTGACATCATTGTAGTCATACAGAAAGGCTGTAGAAATGGTCATGAATACAATGTATGCACCCATTCAAAACATTTGGTTCTTTCAAAACATTGAAAACGGTCCCAAATATAAACAAGAATGAAACTCCATGGCTGTTTTCTACTTGATATGAGAGAGAGGATACCAAAGTCATTTGCAAGAGACTAAAGCAGCAATTAATGAGGTTAGAAGTGTGCTCACGGTTACCCACACAAAACCACTGGTGACACTGCTTTGTTCATATTTAATACTTTTACACTAAAATAACTTCATGAGTTTAAATGGAAACATTTGTGGCTCAAGCCTCAACCTTGGAGCTAGGGAACTTCACTTCTGCCCTTCTGCTCACATGTCTTATGTTGTATTTGCAAAGGTTCAGGAGCAACCACAAAAGACCCTGCAGTCCGTAAACAACATCAGTATTGGGGCTGGAACTTGGCTGGTGCAATTCAGTGTAATTGCAATGAGCTAAACGGGACAGGCCAACGGGCACCGGTGTGTGTTTGGTATCTGGATACGGAAACACAAAGCTTTTTCATCAACAAAGCCAGCTGTTAATCTTTTTGAAACTACCCAACAAAATAAAATCAAGTTAACTTAAGAGAACTGACCCACTACATGCAGGCAAGACTTTCCAAAATATATAGGTCAGTTCCTTAGCTGGAAAAAAATCAGTGTGACTATCTTGACTTACTCCAGCTAAAAAACTGGGCCCTTGTTTTGTATGAAGTTAAACAGTAAAGACCTATTCAGTTATGCTAGTGTATACCTGGAGCTACCCAACGACAGTCAACAACAGAGACCACAGCGCAGCCCCAGAGAAGAAATCTGGTGATGGTTTGTGAAGTAATTACTACAATTCCTATTTTATTTTTTTCTTCCAGGGGCCAAATAATGAAATACTGTTTCTTGAACTTGACTTATTAGAGACCACGTGCCACATTCTCAGCCCTACGCCTCTTGCAAATTGCACAGTAAGGAGCTTCACAGAGCATGTGAGTATCTAAACCACTGCTAGCTCAGTCCAAAGGTGCATGTTCAGTATGTTGATGCTAGAGGCCAGGCTATCATCAGCTAGGTTTCCAAGAAAATGTTGTATCACTGTAACAGCCTATAACCACCCAATCACTTGTAACCTCCTTGTTCGTTTAGCTGCCTTCATGTCATAAAGGATTTCACTCCCGGATTTCTTTCATGTCCTGTTATGTGAAGTGGACAGGTCACTGTCAGCGGAATGTCCCACATACAGTTCAGGAATGCCACGGGGCCTTGTTTAGGGGTTCCAGATTCAGCCCTCCATGGTCAGCCCAGATGTTACTGCCTTGTTGCAAACTGTATACAGGGCAGGTTGTGAATCTGTGCAAACACAACCTTCCCTTGGCTACATGGGAAACTAGTGAAATTCCATTAATCTAACCACCCAGTCCTAGTCAAGACTGCAGGAGAGCTATTCCCTTCAGACAAGCCTCTGCCTTCAATGCAATGCTCAGCTGGAATTTACTGGCCTCAAATATTTTGTTCTGATGCAAGTGTGATCCCACTGTGAAAAGCTTTCCCTAAGCAAAGCAGTGGCAGTGCTGTCTGAGTACAGGCAGCTCCGGTTTCTAAGCAGAAAGCCGAGTGAGAAATCGACAATTTAAGCCTGCTGTTTCCAGAACGGGGCCCAATTCACAGAGCTCATAACTGAATTTGAATCATAATCCACCCCTGTATTCACCAGGGCTCAGATCCCGTTTTCCGTCTTGGGGGAGGTAACTCTAACTGTTCCCTCTTCCCAGTGACTCCAGCTTTGCCTTTGCCATCTCCTCCCCTGGTGGATCATCTCCATGTGAGCCAGCTCACACGAGGCACCACGGTCTGTTGTTAGCATGGCCACTGACCAGCCGAGATGAGTGAGAATGTTTGCAAACAACTCTGCAGGTTTTCATTCAGAAGTCTTCATATTCTTTGCTCTTTAGGAAAGAGGGACCTGACCCAAATGTCCACAGTCTGGCTACCCTGGCACTTCTAATACATTCAAGATATAGATTTAGATCCAAATTCTGCAGCTCTGGTCTGCCTTTTACAAAATCAGACACCAGGACCTGCCTAGCAGCGCCTTTGCAATCAGACTGATTTTGCCAGGCACATTCAGTCAGGATCTGTAATAGTAATAGTTGCCCTTTTCAGAAATTCCTATTCATCTGAACACTGTAACCCTTTGATTTTTGTCTCTCTCTAGGCAGTTGAGGGTGACTGTGATGTCAAACTGCAGAAGCTGGACGGAAAGTTATCTGTACTTGCTAGTAAATGCCACTCACATGCGGGTAAAGACTTTGTTCTTCAGGTTTGAATCCAGAAGCTGAAGTATTATTATAGCAATGGTTAGAGTTCACTAGCTTTTCTGATTCTAAAACACTGGGAATTGCTGTGTATAAATACGGTATAAAGGATGATAGTTAATGGGCTTTACAAACCAATCTGTTTTGAAAGTAATTTTTTTCCCCTTTTCTGATTTCATTCACCTACAAACCCAGCCCTCCCTCTTTTCTCCTCTTTACTACAACACTTAAGACACTATAAGACTACCTGGGGAGCAATTCCCAGATTTGACCTAGAGATTGCTGGTACTGAGGCTTCTCACTCAGGAGTTCAGCCTCAAAAATTTGTTTCTGTGTGTCTGAATTTCCTAGAGCTTTCCTGATCTTTAGAGCCCCTTTGCCAAATGCAGCCCATTTACTAATCTCAGCATTTTCGATATTGCCATGGGAAAGTGGAGTCTCTATTCTGCATGCTCTGTATGAGATCTCTGCTCTGTATGAGATCTCTTTGATCCGTACGAGATTTCTTCAGTACTACTTTCAAAACTGGTGAGTGAATGAAAAAACACACAAACACAATTCCAATAAATCAAAATATCTTCATTTTTCCACCATTCCTTGTGTAAGCTGAAATATCTTTTCATTGGTGTCATGGATAGTTTGCCAGAAAGAGAATTGATTAAAACCTAAGTAAGAACATTCAAAATGTGCTATTGAAGTCCACAGCACTTTTGCTTGCAACTTGAATGGCAAAAGTGATGTGAGACACTGCCATCTATAGTCTGTACTGCAAAAATTCCTTCCCCTGTAATTTGGGACAGACGACGAAGCAGTGGTTTGTGTGACTGAATAGGTCTATAATGCCTTTCAAAACAACCTACACTCTGATCGAAACATAACCTGTTTGGTTCCTCCCGCAGACTCAAGTGAAGATGTTCTCCGATTCTGCCCGGACTGTCCGCTGCTGGCAAGTCTGAATGACACAGAGGTGTTAGCAACTGTTACAGCTGCACTCAGTGACCACAACAGCAAAACTGCTGGGGCTTACCTCAGACTCCTCGAGATTGGGAGAGCCAAAATACAGGTAACTGCTAGAACTATGCCTCGCCTTCCATGTAAACAGAATATTTCTTCTGTCGTAATTGTGCAGTGCTAACTAGTTATGTTTGCAAACAGATTTAACTAAATTGCCCTGCCGAACTGCTCTTGATTTCACAAGCATTTTGTGCCACTTCAGCCACAGGATTCCCCTTGACTTCAGTGGGAGATGCAGAGCTAGAAGCCACAACATTTGCCTTTTATCTTTCCTCAGCAGCTCTGCAGTTTCACAGTGCAAAGTCGGTTAAACAATTTTCCTGTTTTATCAGTATGCACCAGCACATATTGTCATCGTGGAGTTTGCTGTGGCTGCCACGAACTGCTCAGCAGAAACAGCTAAAGATAATGTGGACGCTTGTCAACTGCTGCCTGAGGATCAGTCTGTAAGTATGCCAGCACACCAGTCCTGATCTCACCAGCCCAGAGGCAGAAAAGCGGCATGCTGTGATGCGCTTGCACTTGTGCAGGAATAGGCCTTTGTGAGGATGAAAGTGCAAGACTCGTATACCATCATGGCACGCCGTGGTGGTTTAACCCCAGCCAGTAACTGAGCACCAGGCAGCCGCTCACTCACCCCTTGCCCCACAAGGGCATGGTGAGGTGAATGGAAAGAAACTTGTGGGTTGAGATAAAAACAGTTTAATAGGATAACAAAGGAAGAAGGAGGGAAAAAATAATAAAGCAAGTGATGCACAAATGCAATTGCTCACTATATGTGGAAGGAAAAAAATACCAATCTGATGCCCAGCCTGTTTCTGAGCAGCAATCGCACCTCCTGGCTAGCGTCCCCAGCTATATCTGGGGCAGGACACCCTGTGGTAGGGAACATCCCTTGAGTCAGGCTGGGGCAGCCGTCCTGGCTGTGCTCTCCCAGCTTCTCGTGCACCTCGCAGGGCCTGGGAAGCTGAAAAGTCCTTGGCTTAGTGTAGACACTACAACTACCCAGCAACAACTGAACACATCAGTGCGTTATCAGCAGTATTCTCACACTAAATCCAAAACACAGCACTGTACCAGCTACCAGAAAGAAAATTAACTCTATCCCAGCCAAAACCAGGACATACACTTTTCAATATGTGATTCCTAAAGTTATATTGCACCTTTATTTTCTCTCTGAGGTATCTGTACTGAATCCTGATGTATTTGAAAGTATTTCAGAAAGGCTTGAGGCAAGAGAGACCTTCACACAAAATATTTTTAATCAACATTATATATATATTATCGTTTACTGTTCTTAATATGAGCACATGAGAAAATCTGATTCTTTGCACATGACAGTACACAGACACATAGCAAAAGGGCAGAATGTTTCACCTTCCTACAACTTTAGTGCTGTCAGTATGCTTTGGTTTGATACGTGCGCACTTAAGAACTATACTGTACACTTCTTCGTGCTAAAATTCTTCTTTAGTTTCTGATGAAATTGAGTCCTAGGCAGTTTTAGTGGCTGGGAACTTTTTACCTAGATTCCTATATATTCTTTCTCTCCCTCATATACAGATATACAAATGATCTCACTCTAGAAGAACATAGAAATTGCACGTATTTGCCAGTTATGCATTTAAACAGCTTGGCCTTTGAGTCCATCAGACTAAAAAGCAAGCACTTTACTGCTCAGATCAAACATGAAAAGACATAGCTACTTCTGAATGTACTGAAATTAAAAATTGTAATGCAGGTCTCCTTAATGTTATAACTATTTTCTTTTGACTATGTTCTGCTTTGGCAGAATTTTGGTTTCTGCACAGCAACAATGGCAAAAGAGCCCTCACAGAACCTCCAAGTGGACTGCCAGCTCTACGGACATCAGGTACCAACTCCAGATGTTCCCTTCCTTTCCAGAGTATTCTACCCTACCGGTACTGTTAGAAGCAATCAGCCAGAGTTTACCTCTTTCACTGTAGACCGCATTAGCAATCTGTGATAACTCGAGTTTAACTCTGTATCCTAAAAAACCAAGATAAGGTAGCTCCTGGCTGTCCTGTGGATTTCTGTGTCAGGAATTACGTCACCTCTGTCATCCATGCTTGACACAGTTCGTTCTCCTAATCAACTGGGAGCTTCACATGTCTGGTAGGGCAAAGGGAACCAAACTGTGCTCAGCCAGGGGGAAGGGACAGCTAGATGTAAAACATACATGAGCCATTGTGGCAGATGGAATCAGATGGATTATTTTGCTAGTAGTCCTTAGACCTGACTGAATTCAGGGAGCCTGACCTGCACTGCTATAGCAAGAGGAGGGAAACTTCTATGCACTGGGCCTGAGCGCTCTCCAGGTATTTCAGCCTCCATTTCATCTGAGAAGGGCTAGGTGGTGGCTGAATACTTCCTACAGACCAGAGCTCTTGGTGACACAATAGTAATTAGCTGACTAGGAGGTATATGAAAGAACGAGTAAGACAGCTGGGCTTCAATGTTTCACCGGCTGCACACGTGGCCCTGAAAGTTCACATAGCACAGAATTTGGTGCTAACTGGATGTTCAAAATGTGTTCCTGGGCTCCTGTGCCTGTGTTCAAATGCAAACTGAACTTTTGTGGTGGTCAGGAACATTTCATACCTGAGCTGGAGGCTTATATCTAGTTAGGAGCAGAGCACCTAGCAAGATATCAATGACCTGTATATTATAAACCCCAAGACAGTGACACCCCACCCCCTCCCCAAAAAACCCCAACCCTAAAAAACCACCCAAAGAAAAAACCCCTTTTTTTTTCTTTTCCAGCCTGGAGTTACCTACTTTCAACCAGGTCAAGATACATCAGCCGGGCTGGTGCCCAGTGTGGTACAAGGCTTCACAAACCATAATCTCAGGCTTTCCCACAATAGCCCTGTTGCATCTGAATCCAGCTCTTCTGAATTTCCTAATTCCATGCGCTCAGCAAAATCTGTAGCAAAGAGAGCTGTTGCAGAGGTTGCTCAGCATGACAAAGTACCTCGCCCAGTAGGCTTTGTGCCTCCTCCTCCTCCATGCCCTGGGAAGATTCGCCATTTCAAGATATAGGCTGCATTACAGACGTGGCAATGCAGCTAACTGAAGGATCAGTGTGCAGTAGCAACATCAACACACAGATAACAACATCAGGTACAAATAGGTGAGAATGCTTGACTCTCAGCCCAAATGAGTTTTACCCTCTGGAGAGCAGAGCCGTGGCCAGGATCTTGCAAAGGCCTGCTTCAAAATATAGGTGATTACAAACACATAGCAGCTGTTTTCTCTACATACAGGGACACTGTAGTTAAAATGCAGAAAATATTGTTTCAATGAAACTGTTGTAAGAGCTATACAGCAGTTGTAGCTTTGTGACAGAAACAGCACCTCAAAGGTTACTTCACAATAAAATGTTCAACAGAAATGCTTTGGTACCTTCTATCTGTATATATTTTCATTTAGTTGTCAAGTATCTCCTTCACAGCATTATGAGTCATTTCCTGGGCTTGATTTCAAAAACAGTAAGCTCCTGCACTTCTCATCAGCTTCTCTGGGATGTGTGGGTGCTGAGCGCTGCGGAAAATCAGGTCAGTCTTTTCTTTTGATCACACACCAATAACACTAAAGAAGTGGCAGGAAAAGTTGTATTTTTCCCTTCCACCTGTAGTGTCGCCTAGCATGTATCTACCCTTAACATCCACCAGAAGTACCTCAACACTTTTGGACATGGCATAAGGAATGTAATAAGAGCATCCATGTTTCTGAAGGAACAAAGAATCAGGACACATTCACTGCTGCACAAGCTGAAGGCATCGATGCTTCCAGCCACACACGTGTGTTTTCTGCCTTCCAGCAGATACACGGGTACAATATGATCACAGGGTACTGTATGGCCTGTGTACATATGAGGGAATACCAATTCAAGGGAATAAAAATATACTGACATGTATCTCATATAATAGGACCCAGACAGTGGTGGCAATTTACCATTACCCTAGCAGTCAAATCTTCCCCGAATTTCTGACACATGTTAGAGGCAAAATCTATTCTAGGCAGAGAAGAAATAAGGGACAGAGGCCAGAAGGATCTTTGCTGCCAGGCAGAGTGGAATTCTGCAGGCCCGGGGGAGCAGTCTCAAAGACAGTCATGAATCTTTAACCAGGAACAGCACTTGCTACAAGATAATTATCATGCAGGCAGCAAAAGCTGCAGAACACATGTCATTTCTGAACAGTTTCAAATAACCTACCCTGTTCTCTTAGTCACAACCTTCCAGTACTCAGTAAGCAACACAACTAACATTTGTTCCTGGTGACAGTGCAACAGGTTACCATACAGCAGGGTTCTGCTCTGCTGTGTCGGTGAGGAAAGGAAAAGCCATATGCACTTGCACCAGTGCTTCAACTGAGGGGAAAGAAAAAAGGGTATCAGCTCAGAATCTATGAGCCGTAGTACAACGTGATGGCAACATACGGCCGACAAGCTCTCCCCACGAAGGCAGCAGCTCTCATGTTTCAAGAATATGCCAAGCTCTTGCAGGAGGTGTGTTGCAGGCAATTGCACAAGCTACTGCCGCCGCTTGCTCAGTGGATTTTTGCTTCTCTGTAAAGCAGTGATTTCAGTATGTCCTGCATGCGCCCACTCATTTAAAAAGTGCCAGTATTAAGCTCTAAAAACTTCTTGATGTGGTAAAGTGGGCAGTTCTCCCATCCCACTGCATGAGACACAGTACAGGATTTAATGGAATGGCTACTATTATGATCTGCATTACTGTAACTTCAGATACATGAGACTGAGTTTTAACTCACCTGGAGCAATTACTTTTCTTAGCATTTGTATTATTAAAACTAGGAATCACCTTAACTAGACCATATAAATTGTCTTACATATATAATGAAGCGGGCATTCAGTTGTAGAAGAGACAGGGTTTTACAGGCTTAGAAAATTCTCTATCTGATGGCAGAAGTGGTGTATCTATAAAAGGGATGCCTGCCCATAGGAATCTCTCCGATCCAGGAATGATGCATTTTCTTGCTGCCTTTTCAGCCACACAAAGCAAGCATATGTAGCACAACGTCTGCAGCATCCATACTTCACAGATGTTCTCCTACACCTGGCCTAACTACTCCATTGTTTCCTAAAGCAGGGCAGGGGTGGGAGCTCTCTTGTGATTCCAGTTAGTAGCTGCACCTCATTTTCTTTCTCCTTAACACATCCCCTCCGAAGGACACATTTTGCCTCCTTCAGGATACATTTTCCGTGGCTGCTTTGAGCCAGTCACTTTGTCTGCCCCCAGTATGGCCCCATCTTCAGGCACCTAGAGCTTAGTAACTGATTCAGTATTTAGTAACAGATTTTCTGGGCAATGAGTTCTACGAAATGGAGACACATAAAATACAAATGCCTCCTTCCCTGAAATGCAGCAGGAATAGTTTTGTCAGGTCTGCACCACCGGCTGACAATGTTTTTCGGCTCTTTCAAACCCTGTTTTGCTGAAGCATATATATTTCATGTGCTGCTTTGGCTGGACATGCTCAGATTTCCCAGCTGCGTCCATGTTTTGAGCTAATTCAACAGAGAAATTTTTTCCTTTCCAGTGAGAGGAAGAGTACAAAGAACAGAGTCAGGGATATAACAATTCCCCATTATAAGAGGCACCGACACAGCCAGTACTAACTGGCTCCCATCTCCATAGAAATGCCATGTACTGTAAGGATAAAGAAAATGAGTTATTATCCTTTAGCTGCAGGGGAAGCATTCCCAGGCACAAGAAACAATGTGAGCGAGTCTGCATTGCTGCTTCTGCTGTTCCTGTACTATGGCTACAGCAGTGTTTCTCAACATTCAGTCCTTGTATCCCTTCCCTCCAGGATACAGCCCGGACGTTATCCCTCACCCTGAGTTTGCAAAGCAACTGGGGACACATGAGGCGGCTCAGCCTAGCAGCCATGTGCCCCTCTGTCCTGCTCTCTGAGTTTTCCACCTCTGCCACCAAACAAAGTCTTCTTAGAAGCGTTTCAGGCCCGGTGCTGCTGCAGGTCTTCCTGGCTGTGTGTATAATCCCACCTGCCTTTCTATGAACATTGCCTGGAAGGGCTCTGCTCTCTCCCAGAGGAACATGCTTTGAGCACTGCTGGGCTAAAGGGATGAGATTCTTTATTCCACCAGTAAAAAAAAAAAAAAAAAAAAGTGACAACATACAAAATTTTAACCCCCCCAAATATTACAGTAGTATTAAATAGAGACAATTCTGTCCTTCACTTGCACTTTTCTTTCCTCACTCAGTACAACGGCAACCCTCAAACCTAAACGCACTTGGTATCCTTCAGCAGATAGCTGTGGTCACAGACTCCTGTGGCAGAAAATGAGGGCCAGGGAAATGGTTACCCAGCTGCTGGTATCCTTCAAGGTGCAAATGCTGCAGAATTGCCCCTTAGTAGAAAACCAATGACTTTCACCAGGATCCTCCCCCAGTAATGGTGTTGTCACTTCTCCAGATCTCCAAGATAACAGCTACTTGAACAGCTATTCCCACTCTGTCTCCAGCCCAGAGTTCCTGACAGGTAAGCCCCAAGGCACACCGCTGTCATTTCGAACTGAAGTTTCTCCAGGCAGAATTTCCCGTGACCCTTTTTCATCTGTACTCAAGAAATCACTGGAGAAGCAATACTGACCACAGTGCAGTCTCTTGGCTGACAAAACCAGCTCCAAATTCAGCAGTGAGGGGATAAACCCAAGGTACAAATAAACCTGCGTGGCTTAATGTATGCTCTGTGTGAATCTATGGGGGAGCAGCTGAGTCAGTGAATGACACCCCCCCCAATCCCCTAGAGTCACAGTCTCCAGTCACCTCAGGATTGGGTTATTTACTGTTGCTGAACAGGAATGAAAGCAGAGCACTGAGTAGTGCTAAAATAATTAAAATAGTGACATTGCAGGATGAATGTCCTTATCATTCTCCTACGGCTTCCTACAATTTAAGCTGGGGTAGACTGTGGCAGTGGTTAGAGAAGCCAAGGAGCTAAAGATTAAGCAGGTGTGATTCTTTTCCTTGAGCCAAGTCTGACCATACAATATAAAGGAGACAGTAACACTGAACAAGATAGAAAACGGAGCTCGTAAATCATCCAAGACTGCCAAGAGGCAGTTACGGGATAAGTAGCTGCAGTTTACAGGGAAGTCTGGACTAAATCTGGGACAGCTACACAGGGTGATGTGAACTGGCAAAGAAACAACTGGATGTACATTTTCCTTGATTCAAAGCACAAAAAGAATAATTTACAGGTAAAAAAGAGCAAGAAGTGGCATAAGAAGGAAGGAAGGCATTGGCTACATGCAGTCAAACAAAGGCAGTTTACATTTACCCAGTTTACATCACACGCTTTCTCTTCTTTAAAAAGTTCTTCCTGCTAGATTCGCCCTTCAGCCCTCTGGCACGGAGATGAGCATAATCAGTCCCAGGTCTGTAACTTTCTTACACGCCACCTTCCTTTCCCCTCCCCTCTCAGCATAGAAATTCAGACGGTTCTTATTTCATCACTAAGTTTGGTTCTCAGGCAATAAAAATGCAGCAGCATGTTATAATTAGCGGTGGAGTTCATATGCAACTGCACCTGCCTCTAAACCCACCGGAATATAAAGTTAGGCATTGCCTAGGGGCTGAAACCAGGTGCAACCAAAAAGTTAAGAGAAGATAAAAGGAAACAAGACTTGTTCTTTGGTATCAGAAGCAACATGTAATGATGGCAAGTTCACAGAGTACTTTGCACAATGTGACAGTGAGAACAAAGTCAGAGGTTGGGGGAAAATGGGATGAAATAGGAAATGTTCAGGGCTCAGGGAAATCAGTGAGGGGGTTAAATACCTGGTAGGTGTCAATAAATTGAAGTTTTGGCAACAAAAGATGAATGAGCTGGAGTCAAGGCATTGAGAGGGAACAAATCCTGAAATGGAGCCTTCAATAGCCTCAGACTCTTTTGATAGCCCTGGTTCCCTTATTGTCTATTTCCTCCAGCCACTTGCAGCATCTCATTTTGCACCATCCCACCAAGAGAAGTGAAGTCTTTTGGGCGACAACAAATCTTACCACATCTATGCTACTATATTCAATTACAGGGAAGGTTCTGTCCCAGATAAACACAATGGAAATTTCTGTATAAAAGCAGACATCAAGATGAAACCGTTAATTCTTTAGAATGCCTTGTTATCATGTTATCTAAGAGTATTTAACAGCTTGAGCAGGCCAGTTGTCCACACGCTTCTTGTCTGGACATGAACTGCATTTTGCTGGCTGGGCTTCATCTGTAGGTATCCACCTGAGTAGAAATGCTCAAAGAATGAATCCAAACCCAGCTTTCTACCCCAGCCCAACTGACTGCATCTAATGGTCCACATGGTTTTTTACAACTAGCATTTAAGAAATACAAAGCGTAAAACCAGTCAACCTTGTGGCCCTTATCCACATCACTGAGACCTTTGTCATTGTCTTATTTGGGAGAAGAACTGGGTCACTGACAGAACAAAGGTGGAGCCAGACCTGTCATGTATGTAAGTTTATTCAAGCAATTCTGGTTTCTTAAAAAAGCAGCTTTCTGTCTATGTTCTTGGCCCTTGCAATGAGGTCAAAGTTATATGATCTGCCTAGTAAAGTCTGAACTGGAGATGTAAAGCCAGAAAGAGAAAGTGCTCTCTGGTCTCAGAGTGAGTGACACCACTTTCATAAAACCTTGTAATCATTGACTTAGTGTTTGCTGTTGCAGCTGCAGGTTTAAAGGTGATGGTCAGAATGTTATAAAAAGGAGACACAAATTTATAAAGGGACATGGCTCCTCTACAAAAGTTCGCTATTTCGCGCAGGTCAGCCCCTCCATACTGACTTACCATTCCGAGCTGCTGCGCCGGTTTCCTAAGCAGAATGGTTTTACTTGTTTCAGTGCTCTTTGGCATACAGGCGCTTTGCTCCTGGGCTGCCTCTCCTCCTGCCAGAGAAGCAGCGACTGCATTGCTTTCCCCGACCTGTGATGACACTGCAGTAGAGGAGGCTGCAGATCTGGCTCTTCGCCAGATCAATGCTGACCGAAAAGAGGGCTACATACTCAGTCTCTACCGAATTTTCAGTGTCCGAGAACATCCTCAGGTAAGTTACCTGCTTGTTCTGTTTCTCCCATGAAGAGCCCTGTGCCTATCACTATTCCTTAGCAATATCTATTTGAACTAAGAAATATTTCAAAAGGCAAATGTAAAGCTACATTCACAGGACTCCAGAGGCCATGTCAACGTTACGCACAGATGACTAGAAACAGTTTCATCACCACTGAGGGCAATTAGAGAGCAAAGCTCAGTCACAATTCTCTGCTGCCTGCCTCTGGAATAGCTCCAGGCATCAGTTCAAATTTGGTATGAAACACCACTACTCTGATTTAATTTCATTTTACACCTTCCCCCCACTGCCTTGAGCAGTTGGAGTGCAAAGGCTATTAAGTCATCGTGCGCTTTGCACAAAAGATGTAAGCACTAACAAGTGCAAACACATTCAGCTTGGGACCAGGGAATTCCTTCACAGACCTCTAAATGATGACTCATTCTCCAGAAGAAATCCAAAATGAGTTCAAGTGCAAAAGTTACATTGGAAATACCTATGGAATATCACTCTCATATCCTTCAGTATCTTATTTCTCTGTGTGTGATTAATTTATTGGTATTTCATGTTACAATAGCTGAACCTGCTGACACTAGCTAGGGACAGCCTGAAATGACTGCACAAAGCCCACAACACATCAGGCACTGTGGCAGCATGCTACTAACATTCCCTGCCGTGTCTGCTCACTTCCCATAATCTTACCTGCAAGGCTGAGTTCTGAATCCTTAAAGAAAATCAGGCTTATTGCCAGATATTTAAAGATCTTTACGGTGAGGGTATGACACTACTTCCCGCTGCTGTCCCAGGGACATAGTTTCTGCAGACATGCTGTAGCCTCCACCAATGTGAGATCTCACCGCTAAAGATGGACACTTTGCTGTGCTTTGCAGTACGGTCTCTATATTGCTTTGCTCAGGTGGCAGAACGTGCCCACTAAGCAACTGGATCAGGAATCTGGAGGATTTTTCCCATATGGGACGCCCCTCTGAGCTGGTCCAGTGAAGTCCCATCCTGGAGCTATTTCCTACTGACAATAATTAGTGCATCCCCATGACCACCCAGCGTGCAGCACGGTGGGTGCAGACGTGTTGTAAACCGCTCCATTCCTCTCCCTGCTTCTCCCTTCACCTGTCCCAAGTGTATTTCAGCACAGGACAATTTTGGTCCTTGTTTGTGATGTGGTCTGTCACTTAATTCCCTTTGCACATTTTGCTCTTTGTTCATTTGGGGGTTTAATTTAATTTTATTCTTATTTTCTGCATCTATTATGCTTATCCTGTAAGTAAAGAGTTTCAAGACACTGCATAACAAACTAGACAATCTAAGCCCTTGGTTACATTTTTGTCGCTGCTGGGACTGAGTACATAAGAAGCAGACAGCTGTGTCAGGGATGTTCATGGACAGTAACAACCTTATGCAACCTTCTGTTCCCCTTAAAAAAACAGTGATCCTTCCTCCCATTTTTTTAACCAATACTGAGGATAAAAACATTTTCAAAGTTACTTCAAATTCAAATCTGCCCTTAAGCAACCTGTGGTTCAGTTTTGCTCTAATTGAAACTAATGAGCCATCTGCTATTAACTTATATGCAAGTAGGACAGAGCCTTTCTTTCATACAAGATACTCACAATTAACTTCACTGACAGGCACTTAACCAAAATTACAAAACATGCCAAAATATTTCATTTCTTTCCCCTGCCCCAGGTCACCCTGCCACAAAGGTGATGCTGCGCTCGCGCTGCATCTCTTCTGGCTCCCAGGCTCCCCAGCACGCGTTGCAGCGGCAACCATAGCATCAGCAGCGCTGGGGAAGGGATCTTTTTGGCAATGCAGAAAAGATACAAGTCTTTATTCAATCCTAAGCAGATATCAAAAAGCCTTTGCATAATGATCTTTTAATGAAAATTAAAATAAGGATGATGAAACCTTTGGAGATCTGCTGAGCTCTGAATAAAGCTCAAATTATCCTTTCCCCAGTGGAGGATGATACATACAGAAGCAGGTAGACAAAAAAATATGTAGATTTTATAATAACCTCATCTGTGTATTAGAGCTTATATTATACAAGAGAGCTACAGGCAACAGGAAATACAGTTTGGTCCACCCTGGCTGCAGTTAGTGTTTCCAAGACCACCAGGCTTTACAACCAGTCTTCATGACTCAGCTAAGTAAACCCATCTAACATCAAATGCATTTGATTACAAGGACATTTTTAAAATCACATATATCTGTGCTTTTGCCTCCAGAATACCTGAACAACCAACCTGAAAGCTCAAGTCACCAGTCCCAACTTTGGGACTCCTTAAAAATACACATTTTTCTTGGCTATTAATGCTTCATGCAGGATACTCTTAGTGATGTTTGTTTCCCATAGAGGATATATTTAAAGTTACAAGCTTGTGCAAATGCTGCACTACTAAAACCCCACATTTTCAGCAAATGGCAATTACTCTTTGGCCAGTCTCACTTTCTGTTCACCAATTTAACCTGTATCAGCTATCATATTTAAGGAGACATAGCATCATGGTATTTCGGTACCTTGCATGCAAACAGAAAATTACGATTAGATCCTTCCACAGAAGGAGCTGTGCAGCTAGGTGTGGGGGTACTGCCATGCCACTGTACACGGTGCTGCTGTGCCTCAGCTTCACTTTTTGTCAAAATTGCGTTGGATCTTTTCACAACCTTCAGTATGACACTTATAATTAAACCTCAGGATTAGTGGAGGCAAACCCTGAGAGCTCAGTGCAAGGCATTACCAGATTACTTCATAGGACACTTAGGGAAAAAAGAGGATATGAAAATACAAAAAATGATAAGTCACATATGTAAGTATATAACTTAGAGACAAAATTACTCATTCTTTATATTTATTTTCTATTTATTTTGCTCTTCTGTATTTAAAGGGTTTAATATTACAAGTATATACACAACTGGTGAAGGGTCTGGAGCACAAGTCTTATGAGGAGCGGCTGAAGGAACTGGGCTGGTTTAGTCTGGAGAAGAGGAGGCTCAGGGGAGACCTCATTGCCTTCTAAAACTACCTGAAAGGGAGTTGTGGTGAGCTGGGGGTTGGCCTCTTCTCGCAGATAACTAGTGACAGGACAAGGGGGAACGGCTGCAAGTTGTGCCAGGGGAGGTTCACGTTGGAGATTATGAGAAATTTCTTCTCGGAAAGGGTGGTCGGGCATTGGAACGGGTTGCCCAGGGAGGTGGTGGAGTCACCGTCCCTGCGGGTGTTTAAAGAAAGGTTGGATGTGGTACTTAGGGACATGGTTTAGTGGGTAATAGGTGGTGGGGGAACGGTTGGACTGGATGATCCTTGAGGTCTCTTCCAACCTTAATGATTCTATGATTCTATATACAGTAAAGGTTTCTGAAGTTAAGCACAGGCTCAAAACTCAAGCACTGGACTGAAGCTTTAAGTGAGTCAGAGACATCCATGTAGACACGCAAGATCTCTCATAGCACTTTCTGATATCTGAGAGAATATTTAAGTTATCTGCATCAACGCAGTCACTGCCTCTTTATGGCAAGTGCAAAGCATCCATACTTGTAGAAGACACTAAGAAATAAGATATTTCTGTTTCTAATGCCTACTGAGAATGTTCCATGTTAGCAGGCTTTTATTATTTGTAGTATTTATCACCTCATTCATATTGAAGGTAAAACAACCCACATTTTAAATCTAATCATAAAATGCACTGGCTGATGAAAACATCACCGTGTTTAGTCCTTATTCGTGGGTTCTGCTTGGTACCAGAATCAGAAGGATAAAACTGACTCTAAAAGACTGTTCTTTAATTAAAGCTGGCTAGATACATGACCAAGCCTGCTCTAACAGGGCTTGAATCTCACCTGATTTGCCACCATTGAGAACTTGTCCCACAGAATGTTCAGTTCTCAGGATACCTATGTGTCCCACCTGTGTGTTTTGTATTTCTCCATCTTTCCCTTCTGTGTGTCCTACTTTGTTCTGTACAGAACTGGGATATGACCCTTTTGTTTTGTTTTGTTTTCAGGAGATCACTGGTTCTGTCTTCTATCTCATCTTGGATGTAGTAGATACCGAATGCCACGTACTCAGCAAAAAGTTGTGGAAGAACTGTACGGCCAGACTTGCTCATACAACTGTAAGGATTTTATTTTCTTATTTAATCTCAGGTATGATAAGTTACTCAGGTGCTACTGATGACAGCAAAATCCCTACACATGCATTTTTAGTAGGCAGCGGAGCTTAGAAGAAATCAAAGTCCATTTTTTAAGGTTCACAGTTTTGCTCTGTACTTTCTAATCAGTTTATAGAGTGGTAAGATTTATTTTAAAAAATGAAAATTAAAAGAAAGTTTTTGGCCAGAGCTAATAACCAGACGTAACTAAATAGCCATGCTAGGACACTATTTAGAATAAATGGTTTCCTTTTTATAGTAACCCCGTAAGAGTTTATTTTAAAGACAGCCTGTCAAGAAGGGAATAAAAGAAACTCACTTTTATGTAACATGTGATTTTTGGTTTAGTTTAATTCTATTTTTATTCTGACACCTTTGCAAAAATTGCATGGAAGAGGAAAAAAAAAAAAAAGCCAAGATAAGCTGCAAAGTGATCTAAGGCTGTTGCAACAGGTGACCAAAATGATCTGAACAAGTGAAAAAAAAACCTTATAAAATGAAGCATGACAAGAAAGAAGCTTCATGTGAAAAAAAAAAAAAAAAGAAGTTATGATTAAATTGTCCTAGGCTGCTTCATAGGTCAATCAGTTTTCATTTTTAAATAAAAAATTGGGAAAAATAAAAATGATTCTGCTCACTTCTGCTCACAGTGCTTTCAGCAGGAAAAGAGTGCAAAGAATATATGGTCGATATGGCTTCTGTGAAGTCAAGAACTGTACGTCCTAGAGGCCATAATCATACAAGTGGCAATATTTAAGAAGCACTCAGAATATACATAAAGGCACAATGGATATTAATAGGCTGGTATTTTTTTCTGCCATGAAGTCAGAGTTCTTGGTGTGCAAGGGTGATCCTACTGTGCCACAAAACTGATTTAGGGTCTTTGCTACCACTCTGCTTCCTGACTATGGACATAGGGAGAAGGGGAAGGTGGAAGACAGGTGAGTGCATCCAGACACTCTGAGCTGATCTCCGGGTTTAAGCTCTCTGGGTTCCCGACACAGACCCAGGTCCCAGTGCCGGGGCCTGGCCAGGGAATGCACTCTGTGAATGAGCACTTCTTAGCTGCCAGGAGAGTGGCCACCCTGCAGACAAGCACCGCACCTTTATAGCTCAGAATTACACCAGAGGAAGGTCTGGCCTTTTCTTTCTGTGGGAGATCCTTAGAAATGTGTTTCGTTGCCATTTGAGTATTAATAAAACTTTTTTCTTGAAAAGAATTACATGGCTGCAAAGAGAAAACAAACCACTCGCTGTGTAGGTACTAGATGATCAGTGCAAAGGGTGCAAAACTAATCATTTCCAAATGTTTATATTGTTTTAGGTTTATGGTCAATGCAAAGCAATTATCTATATTAATCAGGCAAGAAATATTGCTCATCTGAATACTTATGAGTGCATTTTACAACCAGGTATGTCTTTGTTTAATACATTCAATTCAAAAGAGGACTGGGAAAACACTCTTTGCCATAGAGCATTACTTTAAATTGTAATTATGGCATCACAGCATCTCCATTAGCTTTCAGCTGTCCTAGTTGTCTCAAGTCAGTGATCATAAGGCCAGTGTGGTCCTGCAGCTCAAAGCAGTGCAGTAATAACTGTTTTCATCCCTGGGAAACCCAGCAGAGCCTTTATATGGCCTTTTACCCTCTGGCCCAAAAAGCATTTTTATGGGTTTGTGAAAGGCAAGTAAAACCAGCAAGCCCACTGCCAATAGGCTGAGCTTTTTCCTGCAGTGTGTCTGCCTCCACTGCAGCATTTTTATGGGTCTGCAAATTCATAAAGATTCAAAATCGTTGGGTGAATCAAACCATATATTGTTACTTCAGGGGACTGGAGGACAAGCGGGTAGGATTTGGGGCATAGATGCAATTACAGTGACCTGTGCTATCCACAGGCTCTTATGGTTATGCTTTCTCTAACAACATTGTTTTGTTTGAATGAAAAGTTCCACCCAGATATATTCAGTCAGTGTGTCCTGACTGCCCAGTTGATGACTGTCCAACTGAGCCCAGATACTTGGAGGCTGCTGTTCAAAGCCTTGCCAGGTTCAATGAAGAGAGTGAACAAACTCATTATTTCTCTGTCCTCAATGTCACAAGAGCTTCAATGCAGGTAAGCCAAGGCTTATCTCACTTGCCTTAGTCCTTAAGAAGTACAGATCTACCAGTTACAATTTATATGATTTGTTAGTTCTTACAGATTGTTTAGAATTCATATCTGTGTAGTACAGAGAACACTTCTGTGCAGAATTCTCCTGCGAAATGAGGAACTGCATTGATCCAAGACTTTGACTCCATTTATTGCAAAAAGAAGGGCTTTATGCAAAACTCAAGACACAGATTTGTGTTTCAAAGTTTAGGAAAGCTTCACTGTGACCTCTTTCTTCTACCACCCCTATGAATTAGTGACTCCCTAATAGAAAGTATTTAATAAAGCACGGTCATCTCTTCCAACAGATATCTGTAATTCACTGAATTAGTTTAAACACACACTTTAAAACTATTTTTAGACTAACAGAGAGTTAATGAACTCCTGACTAAATCCTGTTTGTTTACCACAGTAATATCTGGTCTCTCTAAAATTCATTATGTATAGATAACAAGGTCATTTTCACTCTTTCTCTCAAACTGTTAGATATTACTACAATACAGTATTTAATCGCTCCCATTTTCCAACCCTGGGGAACTTGCATTTCAGAATTAGAAGAAGTGTTCACGTTCATTAAAGCAGCCAGAAATGATCAACAAGGCACTGAAGAGGGTCTTTGGATGTAGTTCTATGTGGATGCTAACTTATTACAGAACCCAAACTCATTTCAATCTGTGAGTTACTGAGATTGTGCATATATAAGAAGTAAAAAATAATCAGGCAATAAAGCAGCACTGGCAAAAAAATTCTTCTTCTGTAAGAAACTAACATTAATGCCCCAAGTATAACTGGCTCATTCCACTCTTAGCAAGAGTTTTACACCTATTTCAAGGTCTGTAGGATTCTTCCTTCTTCCTGACACATGCTCAAACTCTAATTGCCACTGGTTTCTCATTAACAGTGGGTCGTTGGTCCTGCATATTTTGTAGAGTTTTTAATTCAGGAGACATCCTGCTCCAAAAATGACACAATTGCTGACATCTCCAAATGCAAGCCACTTCCATCGGAACTAGCTGTAAGTATGTTCCCTTGTATAAACACCTATTTGTCAGATACTACAATTCCTCAGTGAATACCTAGCCTATTCCTTTGATTCTTTGCAGATAAGAATCAAAGTCCACAGGTGTATATTTATGGGTTGTAGCTCTATATGGTCTTGCAACTGTACAAACTGCTTTAGGATAGAGAAAACATTTCAGTAGAAGTTCTGATTTCTTACCTCCAAGTCCATGAACAAAGGAAAAAAAAACATTCAGAAAAAGGCAGGATAGCCAGTGACTTAGAAAACTGACTTATTCTTGAGTAGTTCTTCCAAGCAAACAGAATAGACAATAAATCACATACAATGCATAAAGAGTATATTCATACTGCAATCAGGTCAGCTAAGTAAAACATTTAGGAACTAAGGAAAAAATTGTAAGAGAAACTGAGAGTGAATGGACATGCTGCCAAGATAAAACATTCCGAGCCCCATCTTAGCTGAGATCCAAGCCACGTTACCTACAGCCTAGTTAAAACACAACTATTAGAAAAAGACATTTTTTCATGGTTTCTTTCACTAGTGTGGTGTGAAATTGGTTTTGCCTGAAAAATGGTTTAATGTTCTATTACGCAGCTTGCCTGCATGGGGATATTCTGCTGCAGCTGAACTTAAATATGCTATTGTAGTTGGGTCTTAAGTGGCCAGCTTATTTTAACTATCATGTTACCTAACCCTCCTTTGTAAATATAAGGCATTTTTCAAAATGCTGCCTGCCTTTGTAAGCTTGTCAATCCCAAAATAAAAGTTTGCCCAAGCTGCTTATCCCTACAAATACGTGTAGCAGCTATAGCTATTCAGCCTCTCACAAACATTTTACAAGATATGACCTAAGTATCAATGCTACAATGTGAAAAAATTCCTGCATTTTCTTCTTCCAGCAAATAGGTTTCTGCACAGGCTCTGTAATAAACAGTCACATGGAACGTGATCAGTCTGTCACAATATCCTGTGAAATCTACGGTCTGCAGGTATTTCTTAATCTAATCTTAATATTGCAAGAGTAATACTCCCTTACAAAACAAGAACTGAACACTTGAAAGGCCAACCATTTTTAAGTTTTCATATTCATGAAGATTTGGGTTTCAAGTAAGTGATAAGGCCAAATTAGGAAGAAATCTCTCTTGTGATAAAACAGGCTGTTGCTAGGTTGATAAAAAGGTAGTAGAAGATCATACAGAATGTGTTCAGAATGCTCTGTAAAGGAATTGTAAATAAAAAAGGGAATGAGCAATAACTGTGTAGTTACTCAAGTTTCACATACCTGTCTCCACTGGTATAAGAAGTAGTTCCCTCTGTCTTACCCTTTGAGCTTCTGTTCTGCAGCTGGTCTTTGCAGACTGGAATTGCAGCAGATCCTTAGTGTGAAGGGCGACCTTCTCCGTATCTGAAACAATTTGGAATAGCTTCAATTTAGGTAATTCTTATTGCCTGTTGTTTAGGATTCTGCCACTGAAGAGAGGAAACAGCAACCTAATGAGACACCTGGAAAATCCAACCAGAATGATCAACAAGCTTTCCCTTCAGATATCAATCCTTTTGTGCCACACCTAGAAAAAACAGTGGGCTGGGTTAAAATTCTACCCCCTTCAATGGAGGACATCTCTTTCCAAAACCTATCAGAAAGTCAAAATGAACATAAAGATGGAAAGACAGTTCCATCTGAGGCTGTAGGATCTACATCCAGTCTTGATGGAGAAAAAACTCAAGCAGCCAAACCAGTCACTGGACCAGTTATTCTCCCTTTTCCTGAAGAATTTTCTCTATCAGACTCATGCCCAGGAGAAGCAAAGAAGATAAATTCCATCCTCCAACCTTTGCTGCCTAAAAAGCCTACCAAAGCCTAGCCAACGTCTGATCACCTCAACTACCTGCAAAAAAATAATGGTCACAATGGCAACCTGGTCTTTCGATTTGTGTAACATCTTTAAACAAACAAATTGCTTATTACAGTCTTCATCTTTGGAGTTCTCAGTTTTATGAAAGCACAAGAATAGATTAGAAAATTAAATTTAGCAGGGGCATTTTCCAACAAAAAAATTTGCCTTCTAATTCTCAAATTCCTCCCATCAGTAAAAGCATGAAGGAAAGGCAACTGCAGAGGGTAAAAGAATTTGCAGGGCTGACACAGCCCAAAGGCGTCACAAAAACCAGCCTTGGCAGCAGAGGTCTGTCAGGGCGCCGTGCAGGACAGCTGCTCCCCAGGGGATGGTGGGACAGAGCCAAGTGTGATAACCCGGCTGGCAGGGCAGGGGCCTGTCCCATGGTATCCGAGTGAGGCAAACCTGGCAGACCCAAGGATGGTAGTCAGGTTATCAGGAGAGGCCAGATCACTGCATAAGTTCATGGGTGATGAGGCAGGTCTGAGGTCAAGCCAGGAACACGAGTTATCCAGTCAGGGTCAGGATCCTGGTTATGGTCCTCAGAGCCAGACACAGCCTGATGGTCTCAAGCAAATCCACAGTGGTGGGGCAGGTCTGTGGTCAGGCCAGGAAGACAGGCTACAGGTCTGAATCTGGGTCTGCATCAACAGGTCCATGGCCGGGCACAGGCACAGCTGCGATGCAGCCAGAGCTGTAGGCACAGCCCCAGCCCAAAGCAGGTCCTGTGGGAGCAGGGTCGGGTCGGCCCTGGCTGTGGCCCCTCTGCCCAGGCCAGCATGGGGAAGGGGAGCATCCCGACAGTGGGGCTGCTGACTGCTGGGGCCCGAGCCCCAGCCAGAAGCAGGGATGCTCTCAGGGCCCTTACAGTCACCCCGCTGTAATAGAATAGAATAGAATAGAATAGAATAGAATAGAATAGAATAGAATAGAATAGAAACATTAAGGTTGGAAGAGACCTCAAGGATCACCTAGTCCAACCGACCCCCCTCCCACCTATTAACCACTAAACCATGTGCTTCAGTGCTGCATCTAACCTTTCCTTAAATACCCGCAGGGATGGTGACTCCACCACCTCCCTGGGCAACCTGTTCCAATGCCCGACCACCCTTTCTGAGAAGAAATTTCTCCTAATCTCCAACCTGAACCTCCCATGGCGCAACTTGCAGCCGTTCCCCCTAGTCCTGTCACTAGTTATCTTCAACACTGTTTAGCATTAAAAGCTAGTGGGCTTTTATTATTTCATAGGTTAACCTCTTAATTATAATGTGATGAGTTTAGCCTATTTTTTTATTTCCCATGGAAGATCTCAAGAAAGATATTTTTTTTCCTGATGCTTTATACCCTCACTTAAAGAAAGTGCAAAAGCCTACCCATGTGTGAAACCTCTGCTCTTAGTTCTGGCTAGTGGAAAATGATGCCCAGGCTACTCAGGTTCTTATGCTTTACTGCCCCTGCTGTGCAGGAAAAAATATGATTTACAAAATCAGCCTAATTCTTTCTTGAGATAGGCCATTTTAACTGCCTTGTAATAAAAACCACAGGGACACTCTGCAGCCTGTAGCTAAGAAAAATCAATTTCACTAAAGCCAGGCATAGCAACTGTGCTGACAATAACAAAAATAAATAAATGAGAAGACAAGAAGAAGAAAAAGACCGAACATGGGAAAGAAATATCATTTGTGATCAGCAGTACACTGATATTCGCAATAATTATGGGCCTTGTATGAGACCACAGAGCCTTTCTGTAGCTGCCACCAGATCTGTAAAACCATTTGCTCAAAACAAAATCAGTAAAATATTATTGTTTCTGAATCTTTTATGCTGCTGAATCATCCCTGGAGATGCTGGGAAATTTTTCAAATTCAAAGAGTCTTTCAACAAAAATGTATGGTTTTGTTAAAGTATTCTGGCATTATGTAATTTGATTAAAATGTATTATTTTAGTATTATAAAAATATAAATAAAATTATTATTTTATTTTGTGTGGAGTCAAAATAATATTGAAATGTTGTATGGAGTTATGTTCACAACAAATGTGTTTGTTTTTTTCAATTTGCAAAACTCTTAGAAACATAAATTGTATATAAAGGAGTAATTTGATAGCTTAGAAGATTAAAATAACCCAAAAAGTGACGTGTGAAGCACATCAACTGAGCCGAAAATAATTCCATTTCAATTTCACATGATGAGAAATGTCAACATATTTTCATTTCATTCATTTCAGAGTAAAAACCAATTCAAAATCAGATGGTTCTCCAACAGTCATAAAATCCAAATTCTATCCAATTCTTTTCACAGTAGGAGCCCAGGGCTGCGTCAGCATTTCGTTTTTTATCAAGTCGTCAAATTACAGCATCTTGGTTTTCCCTTGGGACGTTTCATTACATATCCACAGATGTAACCTGATTCTTCCCCAAAAACTAGTGCTGGAGAAGAAAGCAGCTTCATTAACTGCCAGCCACAGCCAAGAGTGCCCTGGTTCAGTCAGTTCTCTTTCTTGACTACAGCAACAGCAGCAAGCGAGATGAATGGAGCCGAGTCGGTGTGACCGTAAGCAGGGGAAGTTAAAGAGAACATCTGAAAGTCTGGATGCACAGTTTTGAACATCGTGTTTAGCCTGTTCTGCAGACAAGGCTCAGAAATGATATTTGAGTCAATACTTTCTGTAGCTTGGATCTGAGGTTTGGGTTCAAAGACTTCCATGATTTAAAAATAAACACCAGAAGGGCTGTTTATCTAAGCAGTAACTGTGTGTACAGCACAGATCAGCAAGCATCAGTGGTCAGTGCAGATTCATGAGCATTTCTGCTGTTTGCTGTGGCTGCTCCCGCACAGAGTCCTGTACCGAGCTTTCTGTGTCCCTTAGGCCACCAAAATAAGTTGAGGCCTGGTACTAATGTCCAAAACTAATTTCTTGATGTACAAGTAGGAGACTGAAGATGTAGAGTTTCTGTGTTTCCTTTGTGCTCAGGACATACCTGGATACTGCGGCACTCCCAGATGGCACAGAAATGATTAACAGCTGATGGCGTTTAGTCATCACTACTTCAGATCCTGCTGCTGATTCAGCAGATTTATGCCAATTTGTGAGTGGGCCAACACTGCGGCTTTCTCCCTCCAACACATGGAGAGATAAGGGCAGAGGATGCAATGCATCTGCTCTCCGCACATTTACTCTCTGTGATAGTATGATCAGACAGGACTGCAGCAAATCCTCTAAAACACATCCCCAGGTAGCGCCAAACCTCTTGTCTTCTGGCCTGGTCTCTCACCTTCTAGCCACACTGAGCAAACCAGCTGGCAGTAACCCACCCTGATGCTCTCTTCTCCTCCCAGGACCATGAACTTCGTCTTGTCCAGCAGAAAACAGGCCAGTAACACGCAGAAGCCCTCCATCCAGCCACTGGAGATGAGTGGGTGGATTTTGGCAGACTAGATTTTCAATTTCGTTTCACAGTTTTTCAACACTTATTGATTTTATGATATTATATCATCCATTATTAACTTACTATCTGGGCAACGTCCAGCTAAAATCTGGTCTGATGTTTATTTGAACAAACATTCCAGTTTCACAGGAACAATATTTTTTGTTCAGGCACAGATAACCAGTGTTCAGTGACCCCAATGATGGTTGATGTTTTTGCCAGATATTACCAAGTCTTTACCTCTGAATATAGGTGAGGCATCATGAATGCCCCCAAAAAAAAAAAAAAAAAAAAAGGTGGCAGTAACATTCACAGGGTGCAGAATAAGATATGCTGGCAAATTTATGCATACATTGTCTATGGGTTTTTTAGATTTTTCAGCTACCCTTCTCCTAGACTCATCCTTGGCCAACCAAAAAAGATTTAAAAAAGCAAGGTCCAGACATGAAAGTTCTCAAGATGGGTTTAAAAATCAGGGGTTTTACAGATTAAGCTAATTAATTTTCTGTTTGTCTGACTTCAAACCCTGCCCATTGTAGGCACGTTGTGGTTAAACATTTTCTTCTGCATCTCTCAGATTATACATGTTAAGCAGTTGCATTCAGAATGTACATATATTATTTTGATTTCAAGGGTAGATTTTAAAGACCTGCCACTAGATATCATCATAAATACTATACAATGACAACAGTTGTCAATACTTCCCTTATGTTAACCTACTACAACTTGTAAGCATGAGTTAAAATTTAAAGTTTAAGAATGGTATAATGCCACAAGCCCTGAAAAAGTCAAATCCCTTGGAACTTCCTCTGGTCCTGTTTCTAACACCAAGTTCCTAACCCCACCTTTTTCTCCGGCCTTGCAAGCCCGTCAGCCAACAAGTCAGTGTTGGAACATATCCTTAAGGTCATTGATTTACAATTACTTTTTTTTTTCTAGAAAGCTATTTGAAGCCAAAGACATTGAGGACAAGACAAGGAATACTGACACCATTTTGTTCCCTGCGTTAGTTCTTGAGGCCTCCTAAGCAACGAGACTTTTGTAACTCTGTTGTCAACCTGTTCACCTAACAGTTGGTCTCCTCCAAATAGCTTTTGAACTTCTGGTCTGTATGAAAGAAATGTGATAGACAAGGTGATGAAGCTTCTAAAAGTTTCATTAAAAAATGGTGATTGGTAAGGACAAATAAGCTGCAGGCAGCGAGGGGAAGCTATCGCTGCAGCTGCTGCTTTGAAGACCATAACTGAAGCAGATTTGTATAACATTGCATTTGCATCAGAGGGCACCTTGTTTACACCCAGCAGATAAAAATGAGACATGAATGAAGACATAATGCATTTACATATTTTTCCATCATACTTGGGGGCATTTCTCTTACGTGCAAAGCTACTCCAAAAGCTGCAAAACTGGGGTTTGTGGGATTTTTTTTTTTGCATCAAGGTGTAAAATCAGACCACTCTGGTCTGACACTATGAGGCATCACAGACTGAAAAAAAAGTAAAGAGAAGCTAGCAAAGAACTCTCCTATAGGCAACTGGAGCCGCATGTGTCTTTGTTAGCTGTACTCCTGCTCGGGAGCAGGAATAACAGCTGTGCAGAGCAGCACAGGCTGCACAACGGGTAAGGTCTTACTGCCTGCATAATTGACTGAGCTGTGTGATTTGATCATCCCAGCCTGCTGCTGCAGAGGGTAGAGAACAGTCAGCTAGCGCAGCAGTTGCTCTCCCAAGAAATCAGAGATACCTGTAAATAGTTATGGCTGCACTTAGGAAAGGAGTAATTGGTTGTTGAATATTATCTCCTTTATTTGTCAGCTCTCATTTTCTTTTGCCCCTAGAATAATGTTCTATTTATTAAGCATTCGCTACCCTGTTTCTCAAGTGGGGAAGACAAAGCCACTTTTTGGTGTGTTCTCTGAGATTTCTGGAGAGAGGTTTAGGGTGGGTATTTATTACCAATTGCTTAAAGTTTGAATGTGGATCACCTCTTACCGTTGCAACTCAAGCCTTGGTAAAAGTCATAGAGATAACCAAGCTTCTGATAAGGCAGTCAAGAGAAATGCCATGTTTGTGTAAATATTCCTATTCCTGTCAGCAACCTGTTTATAGAAATATTTTCATTAAAACAACACACAAAACTTACAAGCAATAAATATAAAACCAAAATAAGTATTAAAAAATATATCAAACTGGATGAGAAATTATGAAAATACATTATCCTGACTAAAGTACAACCAATATTTAATTAACTGCTCTGACTGTGCCTGGAGTGCTTGTCCATGCTGTACTTTAATAATAAAGTCCGATCTTTCTTATCTGAAGAAATACATGGCAAAACTCCCTACAGCGGGAACAGACTCTTACTTTGACTTCTGCAGTCAATTTTGCAGGAATTGTACATTTTCTACTGCTTATTCATAGTGTTTCTATTTCATACATAAAAAATACATAAGCCACCATCAAGAAAATGATTGGTGTCACAATGAACAGCACAGAACAAAAGGACAAAAAAGAACAAACAATCTGCAAACAATAGACTAAGGGAATTATGTTATAAATTACCTAATCTGATGCCTTTCTTCAATATGACTGCCCATTTGAAAAATTAAACAGTATTGTAAGTAATGAATGGGGGGGTGATTTGGAACACAGCAATGGTGTGAATATTATTTTTAACTGAAGAGATGTATTTCAAATGTCTTTGATTATTTACACAACATTTATTTCATCACTTTTTTTTTCAATCTTCCAGAAGAAATTCTGAATTATTATAATGAAACATTACAAAAATGTAAACAAAAGAAAAGCCCTACTGCATCGGAGCAGTGGTTCATCCAGCCCAGTATTCATCTCTCACAGTGGAAAGGACAATTGTGGTTTGGAAAAACACATGACCTGCCCCCTTTCTGCAAACCATTCGCTCTGTACTTTTCCAGTACACAAAATCATTTTATTAGGGATTTAAAAGAGTACTCATCTGCTTAGACTTTCTAATATCTACTTAAGGACCTGCTGTCCATGAACCTTTCTAAGACATTTCTGACCCTGCTGATACTATCTGCCTCCACATTTTTCTGCAGCAACAAGTTCCCATTGCGTGGGGACTATTTTTATCCATTTTAAACTGATTCACGCTAGTTTTGAGTGCCCCCGGTTCTAATATTGTAAGATTCTCCATTTAGCTTATCTACTGAAAAGAACTATTAAGTGTGTCCTGAACTACCTATAAAAGAAAGCCACTGCTTTAGTTCTGTGTGTTTAAAAATGTGATTTCCTAGATATTAGACATGCTAAAAGTTGGAATTTTTTAAATAAGGATGAATGAAATGAGGTAAGGGTTGAGAATGGTTATCCATGGCATTTCTCAAAGTTTCTCACAAAAATAAGTCAAAATCAAACAATTATATAGATAGAACCTTTTTCTATGAGGAGCTGATCCAACCCTTCACATCAACCAGGATTTGGAAAATTTCTGATCTGAATTGAACCTTGTCATTTTGGACTCACACTGAAATTTGGTATTTTCTTATTCGGATTCTGAATTTTTTAGTCAAACTTCAGCCCCTCCCTGACAAGCCATTACTGTCTTTTAGGAATGTCTTAAACTATCCTGAATAAAAGATTTGGAATACAATGAGACAACATCTCCTTTCTGCTTAGCAGAGGATATCAGCACAGCCAGTGAAAGGTACGAATCTTAACATGTACTGAATTCTTTTAATAAACACAAAAATTTACCAGCAGTTCTCTAAAGAAGTCTGTGAAGGCTGCTACAGCCAAAGAGCACACAAAACTGCTCAGATGGAGAAAGCAAAGGCAGTATTATCTCACTTCATACCATGCCTAGATTACCTCGGTACTAAGCCAGTCAGCCCCACTCTGTGTACCAGTCTGAAATGATGTAAAGGTGATAGAATTCTGGTCTCAATTTTCTTGAGCTGGAAGAGTACCAGGTACTCACACAGAAGCTATGGATCACCAGCTCTCAAGTGCACCTTGAGCTACATCCCTCTTCCAAATCTGAGCGATCCCCCTGTTTCCCTTTCACTAGTTCTCTGCTAGGTAAGGATCTGTAAAAACAGGGATATGGATATAGTCATCATCTGAGCACAAATATTTCAGCATATTTTTCAGGTGAACTGTTTTTACAGTAAACAGAAAACCAAGATTGCATAATACCTGCATACATAAACCGGGCCTTCTTGGTGCCAAGCTCAGCAGCACACTGTTAGAACCTAAGTATTTCTCATGTTGCACAATGCCTGCTTAAAGAATCACAAACACAGTCCTTTTGATAGGTAGTCCAGAGATTATTATAAGACCTACTTTCCTCAAAATCTGCTCACTCACTATATAATCATTTACTTGCTGTTTGCAAATGTTAATCCGGGGTCAAGGCAGTGGCCCTCTGACACAACACTTGAATTTATATAAAACCATGCCCTTTTAGCACTCATTTATATCTTTAGTGGGCTAATCTGAATTAAAAGCAGACTTACTTGCTTTACTAGCAGAAGTGCCCTAACACTGCAAACAAAATGCTGCTTCTACCTTCAGCTTTCTTTTTAATGCCATTGCAGTGCTCTAATGCCCCAAACAAAACAAGCAACACACCTGCAGACTGTATATCGTTGAAACAGATGCAGGAGTGGCCCTGGATTTGGTCAACAGACACCGCAGAGATGGCTATATTTTTGGTTTATTCCATGTTGCTGATGCACACAAACTACATATAGTAAGTATCAATTTAAAGGCTGATTTACCCAAGACTGTGATTTTTAAATAATGAGCTTAAAAGCTTATGTTTATTGCTTTTAACGGAGCAATGTTGATATAATTCAGTGAATCAGCTCTGATTTACACTATCTTGGTATTCATTTGTGCTGATTTGTTGTACATAAGCTTGATTTCGAACGACACTGAATGCTGCCTTTTCTCTTGGCTGACAGGATGCTAGCATAAGAGATGCTCTCAACAGCTTTGTATAACACCTGAAATTAATTTGTCCTATTTGTTGTGTTCAAAATTTATATTCGGAAGATTTCTTTAATCTGTGAATGTCTAACATTAATTAGATCAATGTATCCTGCAAGATCAGTATTTTGTTATTACTTTAATTTTGGAGATAACTGGATAACTGGAGGGAAGAGAAAAAGGCAGAGGAAGCCAAAGGAGATGAAAACGCCACTCTGAAAAACAGGGGAAGGGCTGGAGAGAGAATCCCTATCAGTCATTTCCTATTTCCTTCAATTTCAATTTCTGTTCCTAGAGAGGATACATAAGCCTTTCTCAATCATTACCTAAATGCCAAAGCAAATCAATAGCAGAAAAAGCAATAGAATACAACATTTTTTTAACTAATAGATAAAAGAGACCAAGGACGTGGGTTACTAATGCACCTGGCTACATTTTAGCTGATTGGCTACGAAACTAGGATCCAGGCCCACACGCAGGTTAAGAAGTCTATTACACATCTCAGTATGGCAAGTGAAAAAAGAGGCTAGTTTTGGGTGGAGCTGCTTAAGACTGCCTGTTAGAACAAAAAAAAAGCTCAGGAAGTGACCCAAAGCCCAGATTTCTACAAGTCTTCAGGTATACTTTCAAAAAACTGGATGGATATTTTGCTTTTCAAAGATAAGGATGTGGCAAGTGAGTACTATTGTGTTTTATACAATAGGCAGGTAGTTAAAGACCTCATCTAGGAAGCAGTCAGCCTTCTTCAGCACTAAGTGATTGAAAACCTCAAACTTCCCATCCTTGAAGAATGCTGCTGCCATGCAGGTACGTGTGTGCCACCCCTGTGAAGTGTAGCCACTGGGCAGTAAGACGTGCAAAATTCATTAGATAAATGAGAAAAACCATAGTTTTTTCTAAAAAGAAAAATCTCAGTGTTTCTTTATTTTAACCAAGTATTGGCTATATAAACTACAGAATATGGGCCAGAGCTGAGGATTCACACTTGCAGATGAATGCTATCACCACTAGACTACCATGCTTATGCTTTGCATTGTATCCTTACTGAATTCTGTCTTTGCAGCCCAGGGCCACAGCTTCAGCTATCGCACAGAGTCTACAAGAACAGAAAACACCCTTCTATCTATCTTACTGTTAAATAATTCTCCCGGTAAGGTTTCTGTACCTTCTCATACCCAAAGTCACCAGGCGTGGTCTCCTGCATACTGATCATGTACACTGTTGTGCCAGAAGTTATGCTGCCTCCACTGCCAAGATGACCTAAAAAAAAATTTTATATATATATATATGTTTATGACATCAACCCTCTTAGAAACTTAAGCAGAGCAATTCCTTGCAGCAGTGTTCTAGAAGCTAAGATACTGAAGTATTCGCTCTATTCACATTAGAATAGTTCTGGGCTTGTGCAGTGCAGCACTCTGGTGCCCAAGATGGTTTTAAAACAACCAAGAAGGCACCATATAAGTTAATTTATTTTCCAAAAGCTATCCAGCAGACGAACAAAGGAATTTTCTACTGCGTATTTGGATGTAGACAATTTCACCCAGGCTCTCCTTTAGGCTTTATTGAATCCAAATGTGTCCTGCTGATGAAAATAAAGATTTGCCAGGGATCAGCTGGCTTCATTAGCATTTCACAGGTTTGGATGACAAAGTGAATGTATTTAGTCATTTCAATTTTAGAGGGCTACTAGTGAATAGCACATTTTACAAAAGACTACCTTACCTATCTTACCTTTGGATTCAGTGCAACTTCATAAATACAAATCAGAAAAAAATAGTCTTTCTCACTGTCTCTGTTCTCTTCTCTGTCTGCATTTTACTAATATGTTGACTAGCAGTTTGAAATTACTGGGATTTATAAAATAAAATAGAAATACTAACTACTCCTAAGTAGAGAATAATCATGCGGCAAATGAGCAAGATGGATGTCCGGGACAACTCTGTTCTTTTCCTGATTTTGCTACTGCATAACATGTGTCTTTGTGCAAATGACCTAGGCCCTCTTTAAAAATAGAGACGATGCTAAGTCTTACGCATACGGTAAAACTAGTGTTTACATGACACTGGTGGACTTTCACTAACAAAAATATTACACTAGTCTGCAGTAATTCTTTCTCAAGGTCTCATCTATACAGAAATGCTCTGAAAAAGGAATCTGAATGGATGAAATTTCATAAAACCTGAGGATGTTTATTCACAGTGAAGGGCTTTGCATCGTTTTATCTAAATGACAAAATAAAATACATCTGTATTCATTCTGAATGTCCATACAGGTGTTGCATGAAGTTTAAATAATCCATTCCAAATGTAAGTTGAGATTCATTTTCCTGCAGAAAAATACAAAACTGTTTCTGTGGGCCACAGATAATTCTTAACATCATATCCCATTACACCAGGAGCCACATTCAAATTCTGATTCTCCATTTTATTTGCTCAGGAGACAGAACATACTGGAAGAATTTCAGAGCTAAGGCTCCTGACTTTGTAGGGATTATTACAGCTTTGTTGCATAACTCCCTGAATAAACTGAGCAGGAAGCAAAGTTCTGAAAGAGTATCTGGTCGGTAAAGTAATTTCAAATGGATGTAGCTATATAACTAGAGAACTGATTTCCTAATAGATCAATACGTTCTATGTGAAAATCAGAGGAAGGGAATGGGAACTTTCTAACATTTGCATTTTTCCTACTTGACAGATGCCAAGTTAGCCACAGGCTCTTCTCACAGGTTCTCAACAAAGGATAAGAGACAACAGTTGTAAGTTGCAGGAACGGAAATTCGGACTAGATGTAAGGCCAAAAAGCAAAAAAAAAAAATCATGGAGAAAGTGGCTAAGTACTGGAACAGCCCAGAGAGGTTGCGGAACATCTGTCTGGGTGATATATAGAACTCAGCTGAATTTTGATATATAGAACTCAGCTAACTTTGAAGTTAGCTTTGCCTTGAACAAGTGGCTGGTCAAGATGACCTCCAAAGGTCCTTTCCAGCCTAAGCGCTTTCTACGCTTGTCAGCTCAGAAAAGCCCTAATAGGGAACTAGGGAAGCTACATTAAAGATTAAACATATCTACTTCAAAAATGTTTCTTTCAGACCAAACTTCTTGTATACAAATTCTTTTTTACCTGCACTTCTCTTCCAGGGAAATTCATCAGTCCTTAACTTCAGATGTGCTGGAAACTGAATGCTCTGTATTATCCAGAAGACACTGGGAGTCTTGTGAGTACAGTGACACCTATTCCATGGCAAGGAATGGCACCCAGGCAGAATCCTATGGCAATAATACATTAACTTGATCTTCACCTGAACTGCCCAGAAATTTCTGTGTCACTAAATCTCTAAATGAAGACTAGGTTTTAATATGGCTTACTATAAAATAAAATCTATCAAATTCTAGAGTTGTTAAACATAAGCTAAAGGTTTGCAAAAGGGTTAACTCCTTAAATAATTGCAGCTTTATGTAACTGGTTATCTCAAAGTAGCTATATTCTGCATCCCACTGCTGGTAGCAGTACTGATGTTTTAAGAATAATTTGCTGACAACACGACTGGACGTGTTCCTGAGTGATATGCTCTAGGTGGGCCTGCCTTGGCAGGGGGGGTTGGACTAGATGATCTTTCGAGGTCCCTTCCAACCCTTGTGATTCTGTGATTCTGTGAAAGGGCACTAGAAATGTTTCTAGTATATTAGCCAGAAATACCAGTGTTCTGTTTTGTCAATTTTCTGTCATAGCGTTTGTGGTATGACAATATGAAATATTGGTAGTGTCAGTACACGTATGATATGCAGCAATCCTTGTCTTTTTTTGTTGCAGTCCAATGATGCAGTCTGGGATGAGAACTACTGACCCAAAGCTTTATTTAAGTAGGGGAGCGGTGATACTACCACACAGGCAGGAGGGAAGAGAAGGCATTTACTCTTTTTATTAGGATGGGGAAAAGGAATGGAAGAAAAGGTCCATCCACTTTTTAGTAAAGATTTTTGTAACTTTGAGTATCTCTGGCATCCTAACTTCCCCTGCTAGCTAGCATTATCTTATTGTAAATAAGTATTGGAATGACTGAGCAGGCTGGCTTAGTTTTCCATTGTCTACACAGTCATGCAAACAGAGAATTAAAATAAAGGTTCTTGTAGAGGGAGATCCCATTTTATCTGAACACAAATTTTGAGTGGTACCAGATCAAACATTCCATTAATGACCACATCTGCTATTCTTAGAAGTCCTGTACATTAAAAGGAGGCACAATTTCTATGATCACCTACATCCAATTAAATCTAGTGAAAATAACATAATCATGTATCCTTTTTCCCTCTCAGGACTTTGGGCAATGCAAGATTATCACAGCCAGCTGCTGAAGAAAAATCAACTATATGGATTTAATTGTACATTAACTCCAGGTAAAATAACCACTGATGCAAGCCAATCCATACCTCAAAGCAGCCCCAGTACCAAATTACAAGTCTGTGCACTACTAGTATATGGAGACTGTTAACAGATTCATTCATCTGCTTGCAATTCATATTGTAGATAATTCAAATGGAATGTTAAGAATGAGTAATAGAACTAAGGTTACCCTACTCTTCTAAAGCAGACTTTATTAATGTCAGATGATATCACCATTCCAGTCCATCAAAACATGATAATGAATATCAGAAAAAAAGTCAACTTGGAAAGAACGCCTGTTTGGGGTGGCAAGATTCTAAGGTGGAGCTAAAAGATTTATAAGAATATTCATTTTCACAGGTTAGTGTTTTTATCATGTTACAGGACAAACCCGTACTTGTGGAGTGAAGGATAGGTATTTCACTTCCAAGGAAACACTTGGGAGGTGTGTGCAAAATGCTATTAACATTTTTAGTCATTGATCATAATAGGCTACTAATGGCCCAGACATACATAAAAATAATGTGTCCACTATCAAGAGACCCTTGCCCAAATTCTGTGCTCTTTTACATGAGCAGCTCCACACACAATGACTGGACAGCAGGTGAAAGTCACAGCAAACAGGATGCTAAGGGAAGTAATTTAAAAGATTGTAACAAACTACTTTTCAAAAAATAAATATGGGAGAGAGCTCCACCTTGAGCTTTGTTTGAAAGAGCATAGATACATCGTGCCTCATTTTGAGGACTTTGAGCAAAATTTCAGGATAGCTTAATGTAAACAGATGTTTGACAAACAAAGACAAGAAAAGAAAAAAGGAATGAAAATCAGTCACCCACATGGTACTCATTTTGGAGACATCAGTAGCTGACCAATTTCTTACAGACATCAGAAGAGAAGTAAGATGGAGGGCAGCAGCTCTCTAGATGTCTCTCTATCTAGAGATAGAGAGGTCTATCTAGAGTCTCTATCTAGAGGTCTCTATCTAGAGACCTTTATCTCTAGATAAAGGTCTTCACAGTCAAGAACATTCAAAAATGGCATATATCATAATCATTATTAACCACTGCCAAGTATCACTGGTCAGAAAGCTCAAGATCTAGCTAAACTATCTAAACGTACATAGATAGCGAAGGAACTAGCCTGACTTCTAAAGTGTCGAACTTTCCATAGTTTCTACTAACTCCACCACAAGAACCCAGATGTGCATTGGGGTTTTTTTCTTCTTTTCTTTTGCTTGGCATGTGGGATTCTACAAAGCAAGAATCATCAGTGATCCAGATGAAGCTGATGGAACAGATAGAAGCTGTGAAATCTGCCATCCCTGGGGATGTACGCACTTACTGAAATGTCTCTGGCTGTATCCTCATGCAGGCTACAGAACCTCACTTAGTCCAGACTGACAGAAGATTGCAATGGTTGTTTATGTCCCTTATTACTGCCTGAGTGTGATGCAGCATGTCAGGACAGACTGGCTTTTGACTGCTACGTCAATCAGAGTATGAATTAGAATTGAGCTGTCCCTACTACTCCTTCCCAGGATGTTTTCTCTCAGTTCAATCACACTGGGTGAGTAGAAATTGGCAAATAAGGTCAAAGGAATTTTAGAAAGCAAGAGGAGGAGAGATGATCTTTACCATATCTGATATTCCAATTTGTTTTACAACTGCTATTCCAGTGTGGGTTTTATTTTGTTTTGATCATCACAAATTTTGCTCAGTTGGCTATAGCATTTCATTTTGTTATGATTTCCAGATTATTTTCAGTCATTTGACATTTTATCATCTACCTTTTTCTCTTCTATCTTGAAAAAAAACCACAGTTTTTTTTTTTCCCTTACAGATCACAAGAACCAAGAGGAACCACAACATCCCCCTTCTGCTGCTCCTCCTCCTCACGAAAAACCACATCATTCTCCTTCTTCCCAAGAGAAATTATGTCATCTCCCTTCTCATCCCCATGATGAACCAGACAATCCTCCTCTTGGTCCCCATCATGGACCACACTGTCCTCCCGCTCCTAGTGGACCACATCACCCCCATCCTTCTCCCCATCTTAGACCACACTGTCCACTTCCTTCCCCTCCTCCTCATGGATCACTATCCTCCTCCCCATTGTGGACCACATCACTCCCATCCTACAGGATATCCCCCTATCATCACTATTACAGACATCACTGCAACAAGACAAGCATATGAGGAAAGTATTCTCCATTCCAAATAACAGGAGCTGTCTATCACATTCCAGTTCTAAATCAGCAGATTCTCTCACATCTTCCACTGCAAACTTTAGTGAACTACCCCAAAGCATCCCTCACTCCTGGAGCACTGGTAAAAGTGTTCCCTTCAGTGGCTCAAGTCCAAAGGAGATGCCAGAAGCTCCAGGTTCTCCAGATCACAAATTGAAGTCATGCCCAGAAAACCTCAAACTTGTTCTTCCAAAAATTTTGCCTTTATTTACACATAGCTCCATGGCAAAAAATTCTCCTACATGACCTCAGAGAAAGGTGCTCCTGGCTTGAAAGTCATAGGGCCAGTGACAGTTGTACAATGAATGAAAACAGCATGTGGAGAAGGGGAAAAAGCGTGCAATTTCTAGGGAGGAGAAGCCCTGAAAATAATTATTAAGACAAGTATTCCACCCTTGCCTCTTGATCCCATCTGTCTCAGACTCCACTGTAACTGAAAGGCCCCAAATTCTAAGTCCCTCAGACAACGCGAAGGTTACAAATCTCCTCAGCAAACAACGCTCCTTTAGTTCTAACAAAAAAGAAAATTCTCTAATACTGAAAACTACCATGTAAAATCTTTCATTTTCTCATTATTGACAATTATAATGTACCTCTCTGAGGAAATATGACTGCCTTGCATTAAAAAAAAGATCCATGGCACTACATTCATGCTTTATAATGATTCAAAGAAAATAAAATAGTTGCCAAAGTTTTGTCTTTTTTTGTTACTCTGGACATTTAGCTGCACAGTAAAGATTCATGAGGCATACTCTAGCATAAATTGACTAACGGTGGTTGGGTTACCACCATTATCTAGAAAAGGTTTGAGAACAGTTAATGACTTGTAGCGTAACGCTGCAGGGTGGCCTGCACAGATACTTCCATTGCTGCAGTTGCTGGTGGAGCTATACCAGAAATACTGCGTTCAAGGACAGACCTTTTCAAACAGTTCATAGTTGCTCTCAGGGGAGGAGAAAAGCAGATGCATGTAATAACTCTTTCACATAAATGTTTTCTTTATCATTGAACCTTTCTCACTGGAAATGAAGTTGGGAGGAGTAGGAAGAAAGGATACTGGTGTCTCTTTACACTCTAGCCTCCATCAAGGTACAAGGTAAAGTCCATTCAGGCAGACGTGGGACCCCATGGATTAGTTCAGAACAGTTATCTCATAAGCAAGAACATGGGATTAATCTCAAAAAATGAGTAATTTGGTCTTCAAAGTAGCTTTTTACTGACATAAAGTAAAATGCAGTGCGAGGGCTACATTGAAGAAAATGAGAGAAAATGGGGACAGAGGTTTATATAGCTGAGTGATGGTTTACTAATTTTTAAAATTGTGTTACTATGTATGAACACCTTATTTCTGTCACCGCTTATCCACAAAGTCTCTGAGGTGCTTTTTCTTTAACCAAAACTTGTAGCAAGACACAACTGGAACACTGGAGCTGAGGCAATCCCAAGGTGTGTACAGATTCAAAGCAAAGCTATGGGGTGCTCAGCATTGGAGACAAGCACCAGATGTTCCCAGCTTACTCTAATTCTGGCTCTGCCAGACACAGGCTATATCACGTAGTCCCTTGTTCTTAGGCTTCACTTTCCTCATCTGTAATGATAACAAAACATTACGATGACTGACTAATCCATGTTCCAAAGGCAGTCTCTCCACACAGTGGCAGAGATGGACACTTCCGATAGCAGCATGAAGGACAAGGTTTATCGAGTATTACTGAAGAGTTATGTGACATTCAACAATATGCATCTGTCCAAAGACTTTTTTCAAACGTTCCGACTTCTCAGAACTATTGCAGTCTGAACACTAAACAGATCTATAAAATTTACAGGGTTGCTGTCCAGAACCAGAACTTCATTGCCACTGTGACCTTCTTGGGTGTTTTATTTAAGCCTTCTAAAATTCATTCCCAGTAGCAGTTTCGATGTTAAGAAGCCAGAAAGCTACAAACATTCTGCTTTCTTTTTTGCTCAGGGGCCATCCTGCTTAGTCTAAACTTCTCCCCAGCTGCAGCCATTTAGCCTGTTATTTTGATGGCAGGTGGATAACCTTAGTGTCATTCTTGTGACCACACAAAGTTTATTTAGATAAACTCCGAAGTTTATTTGCAGTATAAACAGGGTATGATGAGAACCAACCAACCCCAGCAACCTACTCATTCTGTTTACTCAGCTACTCCTCCTAAAAAACAGAAGAGGTGACTAAAACCCTGCGAGGCTTTCCCTTCCCATTTGGTTTTAAAGAGCCTTCTAATTCAGAGGGTCTTTTTTGTCCAGTTATGAAACTTTTCATTGTATTAGTACTCTGCTGTAGTTTTTTCTCTAGCAGAGCCACCCCTCTTCCCTTTCAGTTTTTGGACTGTGATGACCCTGATGTCTTTAAAGTTGTTGACACAGCACTGAAGAAATACAATGGAGACAGAGCAACTGGTAATCAGTTTGCTCTCTACATGGTGATGGAAGCCAACAGAACTGTAAGTAGACTTCGCAAAAAAGAAAAATGTTGGAATTGTTTACACACTCTGAATGGCATTATCTCCATCTCGTTCGTAAGACAGCAAGTGTGACAGCAAAGCGTCTTCTAAAAACATTTTAAAAAATCAAAGAAATGATTTGCACAGTAAGATACTTGTTGCCATGACAAGCAGGGATGTATAATATGTTCTTATCGATGGAACTATGTGTACTGATGAAGTGCTTATTAATGCAAGGACTAAAGAACAGAAAATTTCTATCACTAATACAATTTGTCTTACTAGTCCACTCCATTTTCTCCTTTCTCTATTAGGAATTCTGCTCCTTTCCATCATCAGTAAGGTTTTCAGATCAATGGCAAAACCACACTTACTAAAAAACCTGAATATTATCTTGACTTGGGAAGAGCTGGTGTTGCACGTAAAAAAAAATTACCTGATAAAATTTGGCAATACTCTGAATAAATTGTTTGCGAATATTATTTGACACTAGTCCTGAGTCACGGTACTATCTAAAAGCACTAGGTAGTATTTTAGTCAAATAGGGTGACAGCAAAAATTACAGAAGAAAGAAGGAAACATGATCCTTTGCCTGAAGTCCTTCTGTATAGTATTAATCTAACAAAAGAGTATTTACCTCTGAGAGGCATACAAAGATGCTATTACCATAATAATGACAAGCATTATTTTACTTGAAAACAGCATTAGCTTTTTTTTTTCTACTGGATTGGATTTTCAGATGTAGAACACAAGAAACCCAGTGTCAGAGAGAATATTTTACACTCCAAAATCACAAGGCACTTTTACCCAGATAGAAACTGACCTCAGAAAGGGGACTTGGATTGTTAAATCCCTTACACTAAGCTGCCCACATCTCCTGGCACCTACTCTGGTTTTCCTGTTTCCAAAATGGGGAGATTTTAGCATGTAGTGACAAAGAGTAAAATCTGGCAAACTCTTACACAATTTAATGTTAACAAATGAATAGTTGCACTGTCTTCACTGAACTACATGCAGCCTTAGCAATAGCCAAATGCAAACACTTTGATATCAGAGCTGTAACACCACCTGCCTTTTGCTGATACTCCCAAAAGACAGATATTAGTTTCAGTATTTATCTTAAACAATGTTCTATTTTTTAAGAATCCATATTTATTGCAATTATTATTCATTTCTAGAGAGCCATCTTTCCTTTTCTTAAAAGATCTGAAGTGGAAATCATTTATTACTTCGAATCATTGATCTGACTATGTTGTTAAGCAAAAAACAGAGAAAGGGAATCTGCAGTAGAGATTTCCTCATATTCGATATTCTTTTTCTAAAAAATAGTATAGATTAAACTCATCACTAGTCTCACAATGTTGAATGCATTAATTAAATAGCTGGTTATTACATATTCATGTACATTCATTATTGATAAGGTAATAAAACATAAAAGCTGGCTGGTGAAAGACTGCCCCAGTTAAAGGCATAGCTGTTCATAATAATAATGAAATAAACTGACAACAAATAACACAGAGAAACAATGTCTTTCTCACATATTTTGTTTACACACTAGGCTGATTTATTGCAGATTTGGAACACTGTAACAGAGAACAGAATTTGGTTCTTTTTAAGTCCACATCCCAGATAGTACAATCTGATGCAGCTCCATAAATGTCAATTTATACCTGCTGAGGATTAAGTCTATTATATTTTTAGAGACCCTTTCATCCAGTTTTACAACCTGCAACCATTATATCAGGTACCTCTACACCTCTTTGTAGTTGTAGCAATACGCAACAGGAATTGAGAGAAAAAAGAACGTAATTCTGTGTCTACACCAGTGTAAATCCAGTATATTCCACCCACATCAGCTCAGCTTCACTTCCTCAGTACTGCTAAGGCAAGAACTATCGTTTGATTCTCCCAGCAGTATCACTTGAGGATAACCAGTATTAAAGTACAGCAACTGCCTGTATATTTGAAGAGGTGCATTGGCAGAGCATTTTTAGCGGCTGTGAAAGATGAGTAACTTCTGGCTTTATATCTCCTCTAATGGATGAACCATAAACCTTGCAGTGTGTTAATGTTACTTGTAGGCACAAACTCACTGCTCGGTTTATGGCAAGGAGAAAATGTTCCCTACTGATTTACCAACATTAGAAACTCTTCTGCTGGTCAGGCCAAACTTTGCTTAATACTTTGTATTTCAACATATGGGATTCCTGAGGCGACCCTCTCGAGCAGCTGAGCCTTTAATGCCTGTAGGAAAACTGCAGGCACTGCCAAAGGCTTTCTCCAGGGCACGTGCCCTCCTTGCCCCTTTCCCCCAAGTAGGCAGGGCAGCGTAAGTACCCTGTAACCATAGAGTAAAGGCAGTTTGGGCACTGCCAGCCTGCCTGAGGGTTGCTGGCTGCTGCTCTGGGCTGCCTGTAGAGTTGTCCAGAAGGAAAGTAGACAGATCTGGGAGAAGGCCAAGAGTGAGAGAGTCAAGTCAGGAGCACAGGTCCAAGCCAATAATTATGCTAACTATCCAAGCAGCAACCCAAACTTGTTTGTTTGGAGTATATAGAGAATATGAGTACAGAATCTAACCACTTCTTTCTGGTTTTAAAACCCCTGGTACTGGGGTTGAAATGAAGGTAGCTGAGCACACCATATCTATCATATCAACATACTGTAATTGTAGGTAAGAGCTCACTAATATAATTAGATAATTATTGAACTACCAAGATCTGGGAGACCTGCATGGAGACCAGCAGCTAATCTGAAACCATACTATAAAATATAAGGTAACCAAAGGATAGTATTTACCTTTTGAAGCTCTTATCTTTTCACTTGATTTATTACCACGCAAATGATGGTGTGCATATTGTTTTTTATCCAGGCAGCTCCTGACACACAATTCTATGTGAAATATCGAATACGAGAAACCACTTGTGCCATTGAGGAAAACAAACTCTGGCAAGACTGTGATTACAAAGTAGCTGCAGAGGCTGTAAGTATCAGTTCTCTTTAAAAAAGTTCTCGGGGCAGAAATGCCAGCATAATGACAAGGACTCCAGTTGCCAGGGAAAAAAAATACAATAGAGAATTCAACTTTTTTAGCTGTGTTGCTTTGAAGAGCTTATAGGACTAAATTATAGCACAGTAATGTTTACAGCTCTGAAGTTAACCATTGTAATCATGACCTTACCATTATAATCCTCAGTATGTGTGGAAGGGAACACTTCAGTGCTTCAGCATGAAGGTTCACAATAAATTCACCGTAAGATACGTGCACCATGAGACTGTGAGGGCTATAAAACTATTAATTATGTATAATGGAAACTTGCACAACCAAATCGACTTCAGACCTGCACCAACAAAAATACTGACATGGAAGCCACTGTGGCAGAAAATTTACCAGAGGGCTCTTAGCAGTGCAAAGTGCGCCTGGCTCATGCTACTGGAGAGCACCTACAGGAGGTGCAATCGGGGCACGCACAGCACGCAGGAACACTGCAGGTTTCCTGTGGAAGGCACTGTTATTTCACGTAGTACACAACGCAAAGAAAGGAATGATGGTGATAATGTCATTTGAATCGATGTGAAATGTCATGGTCATTGCTGCATATCTTGTACTAGCAGAGAGGAAATTAGGTAAATACACAATTTATACAGGCTTTATTTATGAGGGCTTGTTCACTTTCATTACTCTGACGGTAAATTCTTTAGTTAATTAATACGTATCCATCATGATACAAAGCGATCTTCCAAATTACCTTCTCAGTTCATCCCTGATTCTCCTCACAGTCAACAAAACCATTCCTTTTCCAGTAACAGAACAGCAAATTAGATATTATTACAAATGTACTTATGAACTAGTTCCCCAAAATCAATTTGCAACTGTCAACTTTGTTCAATAGTTAGAGGAATACATAGCGTTGTATTTTTCTTTAGCAAGTTTAAGACAAATGTTGTCATATGTTTTCACAGAAAGTAGGAGAATGCACGGCTCGAGTTCACATAAATAACGCTGAAAAAGCAAGTGATATTTTGCAAGATTGCAAAATTTTTCCAGGTATGTAACAGTTTGAGGTAGCATTCAACAAGTACCTTGACAAATAAGAATGAAAAAAGTATAATGCTGAGACTTTCAGGTAATTTTAAAGGTAGGAGCTCCTTATCATTCTATTCAGACATTTAGAAAAATTATTCCATAAGCAATCACGTGTTAAAGATAACATTTCACTTCAGTGTTATACACATATAGGCTAAGTCAGTGAAGCACTGCCAGGTTCTATTTAGGGTAATGAAAACCCACATGCCTGTGTGTAGTAAGTTTCTTCAAACACTGGAATTATACCCAGTTAAAATCAATTTGGCTAAGATCAAAAACATATCAGTAACTTAGACTAGACACAAATTGTCAGAATTTAATTTTCTGTCCTTATTCAAGTATAAAATTGTGCCAGAAATAACTAGAAAAAAAAATGTATATGACAAAACTGTACTTTAATTTTCTCCAAACTACAGATGACTAAATTGTTTAGGTTAAAGTTTACTGAAACAAATATTTCCCCCAAACAGAAAAGAAAAACAATTCATTTACAAAATAAAAATCTAGCAGTGATGTAATTATGTAAGAGAGACTGTGAAATTTTTTAGACCTTAACAATAAGCAGTACTGCATTTCTTCCCTAAAAGACATTCATATAGGACTGTCATGTTCACACGGTAATTTCCTTCATTAGAAAGAGATCACATTGTTTTAAAGCTTTGCAACTGACATCTCTGTGTGCCTATGCCTAGCTAGTTTTAAAATATCCAAGTAACTGGAAGCAGGGAGCTAAGTGCATGTTAACTATGGAAATATCTACCATGATTTCTGAGATGTTTAGCAGCTTATCTTTGGTTTTGTTCCTAGCAATCTTGTTTAAAGCTTAGAAGGACACTAGTGGTACCTATAGCCATTTAGGAACTGCAGTACACACAGACTCCATGTTCTGCTACTGAATAAACATTGCTTGCTTTAGAAGCATTTGTAGGGCAATGGTGACATCTAGTTGCCAGTAAAAGGTGTGAATCCAACAGAGAATGCACAGGAAATCTGCATTTGAATCTTTGCTTAGAAAGCTAGAAAAACATACATAAATTAAATTAATTTATGTATTCCACCTAAGTAGCTCATCTCTTCTTACCAAGTTATAGCAACTCTGAAAAAAGAACACACTTTGGTTCAGCACTTACGAAAATGCTGAGAGCACAGATGGTTTAGAACTGTTCTGTTGTTTTGTTATCTTTGTGGTTACTCCCTGTAAACGTGGGTCACATTTTTCTGTTACATGTATATATTTGTCATTACTGAGTCAAAATAAGCAATGCTAGAAATACAAAGGGCCAGACTTTGTTCAAATACCACTTGAAGAGCTAGACTAAAAAGGATTGCTTACATTGAGATATTCCAAATGTACAGAGGAGCCAAACCAAATCCAAAGGATTCAGACAGAACAAGGTGAAACAACAGACCCTAACTGGTGAGGGATTTCCCCACCACGTTAGGTACCACACTGTTCTGCCTTCTTGGTGACACGGTTTGATCTTACTGACACTGGTCTGGCTTCCTGGCTGGTGCAAGCTGCCATAACTCCATTACAGCCAGGTTATGCCAGCTGAGGATCAGGCACACAGACTTTACTTCAATTCCACAGAGACCACATTTTGTCCTACTTTCATTCTCAAGCTCACTGAATCATGAAATTAATTTATGTACTGAACTATAAAATTAATTTATGAAAATCCAATCCATGATTACTAGAAAGGAAAGAGAGTTAATAGGATTAGTAGGAAACAGAAGTTTGAGCATCCCTGTCAAGCTTGTCTATCCACAGCCAAGCCAGTTGGTTAAGCCTGAAGGTAACACCAAGTGGTAACTGGCAGCCACAGCGACTCGCGGGGGGAGTTCAAACCGCACAGCAGTAAATAGTTCAACTACAGTCCCTAAGGAGCTCAGAGTCAGAGCAGTCCCTGTGAGCGAGCCAAAACACTCGTCCAAAAGTCCTCATTCTGAACTATGGTGAGGACAGTAGGCAGCTGCACACAGCAGGTGAGCTTTGAGGAATCTGAAAAACATCTCCTGAGTTGCAGTCTCCACAGGTTCTTCCCTGAATGAATGAGGGATGACCCTTTCCTAACAGTGTCCAACTACATGAAAGGGTTTTCAGAGATTCAGTGGCACCTGAACTCACTCACTACTCTGAAGTTTGCTGCTGAAACCATGCCTAGATCCTAATGTCATGGATGGCTCCTACCACCTCATACCAAAGTATGTTTCTAAATGCAGCGAACATCTTTGCAGGCCCTGAGAATGAAATGTGTGTTTTGTTGGTCACTTCAATTAAAAGCAAGAAAGATTCTTGCTCATTAAACATTTTCTTTCATTCCTAGATAGGAAAAATTAAAACCTGAGGCTGTTTTACGTAAAGTCTTATATTTTTTGGTTGTTTCTTTTCCAGCTACACCAAAGATAACAATTACTGAGGCTACATGTCTTGGATGCTTTTATCCTATATCAAGTGACAGTTCTGATGTATCAGAAATTTTGAAACAAGCCATTCAAAAGTTTAACAAGCACAGTGCTGAACCTGCCCTTTTTAAGCTTGTGGAAGTAAAAGAAGCTAAAATACAGGTTTGTGATTTTTCTCTAAATTTTACCAAAAAAAAAACCAAACCAAAAAACCCCAAACCAGGTACCTTGGTCATTTTATGTACATGTTTCTGATTTTAAGGTGTCTTATATTTCATAGTAAAAGCATACAAAATGCATATGGAGTGTAGAATCTTTAAATAAGTATCATTTATAAGGAATCATAAATGGTTACCTACTGGATATTCAGATCTGTCAACTTTATAAACTAATAGTAAACATATTTTTTTTTTCAATCTGCCATTGCATCTAACCAGTGTTTAGCACCAGTTTATTTGCATTGAGTGCTGACACAGGCATCTTGTGTCATCTCAGATGCTCTTGGGTATTCCACTTGGTCTCTCCTTGAAGCTCCAGCAGGAGCAGATCTCTCTTAGGTCCTGTGCCAAAACTGCCAGCCTGCACAGATGTCTTGTACTCTACAGCCTCTCAAACAGCAGCAGGCAGCTATGTTTTTGCAATGCAATAGGACCCATATGTCAGCAACTGCTATACGCTATAGGACGTGTAAACCCCACATAGGAAAAGTGGGTAAGAAAACAAACAAACAAACGAAAAAACCCCAGCATGGCACTTGCTGAAAGATTTCTGCACACAAGAATATCTGCCTTGCAGAAATTCTGTGTCATCAGGTATTCTATGCAACAATTATTTCCCTGTGAAAGGCTCTCCTATGGATTGGAGTGATGTTGCTAGATGTAATTTCTTTGGTTTTTAACTAGTATACAGCCTGATACTGAATACAGACTCTTTTCTTTGAATGTGTATGCATTTGCTTAGCCAAAAGGCATCTTCTGGTCTCATGTCAATTTGACCTATGATTTCATTCAGATTGCCCTCTTTCTATTTACTGATGGCAATGATTCTCTTAGTGGAAAGACAAACTTGCACAACATTTAAGCCACATGACAAGATGTCACAGACAGACTGCAGTCCAGCAGCTGGAAGGAGAACCATCATGTCACTTCTAGCTAACAGAAACTAGTCAGAGCCCTCCACTTTAATTGATTTGTGATGGAAAATTCCTATATTTTATTTGTATTTCCCCTTTTTAATCCAATACTACCTGACCCAACACAGTGACATGGAGACATTTCATAGGTGAGAAGCAGTAGCCACACTGAAGAAAACTCAACTGCTTCCTGGAGAGAAAAATTTAAAAAAGGGTCACAAATCTGGACAAAGCAATGGGCAAGGGAAGGTAAGGCCCAAGGCAGACACAAGTATATAGGTAGATGATAAATGCAGGACACTCAATAACAAATGATGCCAGCAGTATAAAGTTACAATGTTCGGATACCAATTCGCTATGTCCCACGCTCAGGAACACAGGATTTGCCAAGCTGTATTAGAGCAGTCACCTGTCTATACGAGCCTCCTGTCACTGGAGGAAAGTGCAAGAAACCAAGTATCGTGAGGCTGCAGGCTTGCTAGGAGAAGTGGAATTCAAAAACAAAGTGCACTTTGAATGCATGACTTAGTTTACTTTTTGTATCACAAGGACAAGATGATTTATTTTTTTTGCTGTCCGTGAACACGCTGTGGCTCAATGACTGCAAAGTGATCTGATGGATGGAAGGCACTAGAAGCGTAGTTTTGCTTTCTTTGCTATTAACTTCCAAGTTTGTATTGCTTTATGTAATGTATCTCCTAAATATCTGTTCCAGGTGGTAGCTGGATGGAATTATGTAATTAAATATGAAATTAAGGAGACCAATTGCTCCAGACACCAATTTCAAGATTTAACTCCAGAGTGCAAAGTCAATTCTAGAGGTGTAAGTTATCATCGAAACCTGTTTATCAAGAAAATGTCATATTAACAAATAACCATTGAGATCTGACTCAAGAAATTATTTATAGCCTTGCTTTACTTTGTGAATTAATTTTAAATCCAGGCTTGTAGATAGCTGTCTGTTTATGCGATTACAACATCCATGTCTTCTCCTGAATCAGTGACTAAGACAATCAGTGACTAAGATGACCAGTGCAATGTTTACAGATTACTCTATAGAATCTAAACAGTCTCACCCAAATAATAAATCCCTTGAGAAGTTCCTATCCAGATATTTGAGGAGTTACTCAGGCACAACCCAAAAAGTGAAATGGAAGATAACACCATTTTTCCAGCTTAAGACTTATATTCTAAGAAAAGTAAGTAGCTGAGTTATTACTTAACCTCTACCACAGTCCAAATAAGAGAGCTTCAAGAGGAATGTGTCAACAAACATACATGCTCTAGCTAAACAGTACTGCAGATCCAGGTACTTCCTCAGCTTCTCTGACCTGAAACAGAATTAACTGTACCAAAACATAGAGGGTTTCTCTCAACCAGCCTCCCTGAACCAGCTCATCAGGGGGTCAGACAAATGTTCTGCAAATCCAAGGTAGAGGGCAGGAACACAGAGTCATAATGAACAGTGGTGGTAAACAGGAGGGGAGGAACCACAGGAGTCCTGACTCGCATCTGTTTCAGCTCTTGTAGAAGTGCCTGTTGAGTGTGACATTCAAGGGCCTTTCCTATTCAGACCTGAATAAATACAAGAAACTCAGTAATGTTTGGGTTGTTAATTGTGTAATCTTCTTTTCGGTGTTTACAGTTTGAGACAGAAATTCCAGTGAATTCTCTATAAAATAGGATTCTGGTTTGCAAACCTCCCCATTCCCTCCTGCAATGAACACAAACCAATGCTTAATTTAGCTTCTCTTTCATGGTTTTATGTTCTCTGAGTGGCCCTGACTATTTATTGGCTCTGTAGACTGTCTGTCAGGCTTCTTCCTCCCAGTGTATTGAAGAAAGGAAGGAGTTGTCAGTAGTATGCTTTACTTATTCTTTTGACAGGAAGGTATTAGGATGTGAGCTTGTTCACTATTTCTAAATAATGAGGAGCTGTTTTGTGTTTTTTACTCCAGCGTATAGGTAAATGTGACGCCAAAGCATACAAAAATCTTCAGGCACAAATCGTAGACATTGCAAGCCAATGCAGTCTTCCAGGTACGTCATAGGCACTATCAATTTTAAAAGTTCTGCAATTTTCAATGTTTTTTTGCAGTTGTAAAAAAAAAAAAAAAAAAAAAAAAAAACCAAAAAAAACCCGACAAAATGAAACTGTAACAGATGAAAAGAGATAATAACAAGAAAAAACAATTCTTCTGGGACCAAAAAGCACTGCCTCTTCATGAAACATTGCCACAGATAGTTTTCATTTCCTACAAGTATTTCATAGGCAGCTGCAAGTTACATTTTATCATTTGTGCACTGCCCTATTTCTATGACACAGAGCTGGTTCCTGACTCTCATTTGGAGATTAACAGATACAAACTCAAAGAGTATAACTGTCCTACAAAAATTAACTCCTTTTCCACCACAATGACAAGCAAGATAATAACACATTGTTTAAATAAATAACTTCTAACTTTCCAAAGAGCCCCAGCATATTCTTTTGAAAGGCAAAGGAGCTGAGGACTCTAAAATTTTGTCCAAAATTGCTAATTCACCTATTGATACTACCATTGTTTATTTCATATTACATGCCTATGCTTACATTTCATATGTTAGAGGCCTACTTTCCCCCCAGTAAATAAATTACTTAGAATTTATAAGGACATTACAGTCAAACTTCCAAATGGTCTTCTTATTGTTACTTTTTCCTCCAGCTATCTATTTGGACACAGATTATCACAGCTTCAGAGCTTTAAAACATGGAGTACAGCACTACTTCATGTAGTAAGTGCTGCATTCTCAACCATTCAGACTTGTTTTTCTTCAAGAAATGATAATGATTCTTCAACAGACTCATTCATTGCCAATACCATATACCTCTTGTTCCCCGATTCAGGCCTTTCCATCCATGTGTGTACATGTTCCCTTTATTTGCTAGTTACCCACAACTGGTACTCACAATTCTTGTTTCTATGAGAAAACTTGTAAGTGTCCAATGCAACACTAGGTGCTGATGCAGTGCTCTTTCAGATAACCAAGATATAATAATGCTGATCATGAAGATATTTTAGTTTCATTTGATAGACCCAAATATGAAGCTTTAAAGAAGGCAGGGGTTGATAACTGGCTGGTTTTTCCAGTCTTTATCTACGCTGAATCTTTTGCTCCTCAGATCTGAAATCTGTTGGTTTCTTTCCATAGAAAACACAGCAGTTCCTGCCACTTCCACTGGTTGTCCAAAGGCCATCCCAAGAGACAGTCCAGAATTGAAGAAATTGTTGAAGGTTTCTATGGAGAAGTATAATTCAGAGAGCAATGATGATTTCTACTATAAAGGCGGAGAAATAGCAACAGCAACAGTTCAGGTTGGGATATGCCGCAGAGATAAGGAACAGACATGACAGTGTTATTGGTCTGAGCTGAGTGTTAGCTAAAGTTTCTATTTAGATTTGAAATAATGTGTTTTTCTAAGTCTTGATACATGTGGTAACTAAAATATCCATGCAATTTTGCTTGAAAAAAAATTATCTGTCTTGGCTTGCATTCAGAAGTTGTTTAAAAATCTCCTATCTCTTGATTTATTTTTTTTTCCTTAGAACAACATGATTTTAAAAGCATGGGAAAAAAGGTTGACTTAGGGTATCTGATTTCTGTATACCTACCACACTTTTTACCAGCCTTTGTAACATACCTTAGACTCTTAAAGTAGAAAATAGAAATTACCCACTTGACCCACCACACCAATACTCTGTATGTTATTTTAAGCACTGTCCACCTTTCAGTAGCTGTAAGCTCCAAGAAACGGGGTTCCCAATTTCCCTTAGAAGTCTGTTAATTTATATTTACTGATTCTGCTGCTAACAACACTGCAGCTAGATTTGCAAGAGATCTATGCACTTCAGATACACAGATAAATACAACTGAATAAAGAAGAACAAGGCATTGAGGGGATAATATCATCCAGCATTTGCATTTGCTTTTTTTACTGTCCCAGCATATCCAAACAGAGGTTTAGGACAGAATTGAACATAAGACAGCAAAGTAGTTCAGAAAATATTTGCCAACAACTTTTCCTGACTACAAGGCATACCACTGGAGAAGGTGCTAATAGCACATCAGAGCTTTTCTGAATAGCTTGCATTATCTTACTAATAATATCTGTGCTTTTTCTTCTTTTAAACCCTTTTTCTTCTTTCAAACTTTTTTCTTCTTTCTCACTTTTTGTATCACGATTGATATTAGCACGCATACATTTTTAAAACAGACTTAAAAGAGATAGAATTTCATGTTTTGCCTGCTGTGTCTGAAGCAAGATATATTATCTTGGACTCTATAAAAAGTACTGAGAGAACTCGTACCAGGCACATTCTTGAACCCATGCAGTTTCTCTCCTTAATGCATTTGGCAAATAAGTTCATTTTCAACTGAGCCTGTTCATCACACACTTCATTTTACTCACATTCCACTTTTCTTACATCATATTTGGCTCTCTGCAGCAGCGTCTCTAATGATTTCATTTGTTATTAATGAAATGACTACAGGTATCCACTAAAACAAAGCCAAAACTGTGGGCCTGATATTATTCTGACATTTTTGTTTCCTTCTGTTTCAATGCTGAAATATTTAAGAATGGGAACTGGAGTAAATAAATAAGTTGATCAGAAGCAGATAGGTTTAAGGCCAAATATTTTAATATTGTTCTTAACATGTGTTGTCCCAGTGCTCAGGACTTGTAGAATATAAGTAGTATAAGCTTGTAGAAAAACATTTTTCCTGTGAACCCTTTTCAGTAAAATGCCTTTACCACAGAAAGCCTTCTTGCTAATTTTTCAGGTGGTTGCAGGACAAAACTACCATTTAGTATTTGCAATCTGGAAGACAAACTGCTCAAAGAAAGAGTTTGAAACATTTAATGAAGACTGTGAAGCCACACCAGGCAGCGTAAGTAACGATGACGTTGCCAACTGTAATGTTCCTAATGACAAACTCATTTGCACCGGAAACTGTAAACACTTAAGTGAAATCACGTCCTGAGTTCTGTTATCTCTTTCAGTAAACTTTGGTTTAGGACAACACCTTTCACTGTTTGTAACCCCAGCCAGGGACAACAGCAGTAAAACGTGAAGCTCACGCTGTCACCCTAACTGCAGGATCAGTGCTCACTGCAAAGCGAAAGGAACTTTCTTCTGCTAACAATGAATCAAAGAAAGGAGGGGAGGAGGCTGCTGCGAGATGAAATACCTGCAGTACTCCTGACTCTGTGGACTTGCAGCTAAGGAAAGCATGAAACTGAGGTGTTACTGCTGTGCAATGATGTTTCTGGAGCACACGCTGCTGGTTACTGGGACAATGTGTTCCAGACACTGGAAAGTAACGCTGATAGGACCAGAAACCATTGGCCAGGCTGCTGGTTGGGAAAGAGAGAGGCTTTATTTCCCCTCTCTCTTCCCACCATATGAACAGTGCTTACCTGTGAGATTTTTAAATCTGTTAATGCAGCAGGCACTGGGGGAGGGGAAAGCCTTTCTCTTTATCTCTGTTTCCCAGTTTTTAGTAGGAGAAACAAAAATTATTTGTGAGAAATATAACAAAAATTAAATAATCAGTGCTCAAAAAGTGCTGGAGGTGAAAAATCCATTTTTTCAAGATCCAATCTCCAATCTCAAGTTCAATTAAAGTGTTCACATACAAATACTATAACCTCAGAAAGCTAAGCAGTGATACGTCCCAATACAGAAATCTCCATCACTAAGGTGGGTTTCATAGATATTTGGGTGAAGTTCCAAGTGTATTTGTATTTAAAAGTATTATTAAAAAATATTTTTTTCCATGCACAACTGTCTTCCTCTTTGTTTGATGTTTTGTTGCCTTAATGTCTTAATTTTTGTTTTGTCAACAGGTACCATTGTCATGTGAAGCACAAATTCATGTGAGACCATGGGAGAATAAAATCCTTCCCCAAGTTAACTGCTCTAAAGAACGATCAACGGTATGATTGCTCACTACCCATCATCATAAATAGAGCATAGAACAAAGGCAGTCATTAAATTCTTTATCCATTCCAAATAGTCCCATATTTTGTACCAAAAATCAAGGAATGCATAGTTCTTTTAACAACCTCAGTATGGCCACATTCCTCCCTCTCACCCTCTAACCTCAGCAACTCTGTTACATCAAAGCGATTTTCACCACAAGGTGGGAGAGTGGACAACACAGGGATTACAAAATGCCAAATCAAGAGGACAGAGAACGTTCTGCCTGTTGATTACTCCTTTGCATTATCAGTTAAGCTCTGAAGTATCAAGTCACATCAGTTCCTTTGGATTTCTATTCACACTAGGTTTAAAAACTGAAACAAAAAGGTATTTGGCAAAGCAATAACTATACCCCACAGATTTCAAAAACATCTGCGAATCTTTTCATACTAGTAAAACAGTAGATCTCCTGCCAGGTGTTGTCAGTCTCTGCAGGAAGATTGTCCAGTTTCTTCCAGTTCAGGTCCATGACTAACTAGCCTTGAACATGGGTGAGTTTGAAAATTTCAGAATGGAATATAAGTCTTTTTTATTATCAGAACATTTTTAGTTCTGATGATTGCAGTTTTTTTAATAAATGCGGGACTCCTGTGCTCCTCAGTGAGGAAGATACACTGAATCGAGTGAGATTGGTTGACTTGCACTCATAATCAATAGCTTCAGTGTGCTCAGCACCTTCATATCTACCTATTAATTCATTATGTAGCAAAAAAAAGTCTCTCCTCTTTGTTTTCACTACAATATTGTATCCACATCAACTTTCAAATTTAGCTCCATCCCAAACAACTCTGATTTGCAGCTACATAAAGATCAGGCACTCTGGTGGACAGAAATGAAACCCGTGTTGGATAGTGACTGTACACCATGCATACAATCTTTGTCTTCCAGTTGAACAATGACAGGGAAATAGAAATTATTCAATAACAACTGTTTCATATTATCAGCTTTAACCTGTATGTGTTGTTTCTAAGCAGTCTTCTGAAATGTGTATGTCAAATCTAGAAACAAAAAATTGAATAGTTACATTTCGTATAACAAAATGACCCAGATCTTTCGTATGTTCTGGTATTGAGGCTACTCGGAGATGTTAGCCTTCAGCATAAATTTGTTTTACATGTTAGACTGTTATACTCTAACTGGCACAAGGACATTTAGTCCTAGAAATCAACTGTATTGTTCATAAATTAAAAACAGTACATATTTTTCTCTATATAGTATCATTCCCGTGTTAAACTGGCAGAATTTCAGTGACATGTAAATTGTTCTTTTAACATTCAACTGCTAAATACTCTGGAATTGTTTGGGAGGATGTTTACGTTTCCATGTTTATCACAGATAGAAAAGATAATTATTTAGTTTACTTAAAAAATCTGATAACATATTTTTGCTGACTCATGTACTGCAATGAGCCAACTTCTGAATTTCCCAAATCTGAAACTATTGTTCTTGTTCATGTAAAAACTATGGCTATTATTGCAATGTTTTTTAGACTGTACTTCTAAGAAGGCCTCCTGGATTCACACCTTTCCGAAGCTCTGTTCTGCTACAACAGCCAAATGAAATTTCATGCCCTGATGAAAATGAAGAAGAAATGCAAAGACCTGACAAAGAAACAAGAAAAGATGATGGACAGGAACCAGAAGGCAAAGGTGAACCGGAGCATAAACATAGGCATGAGCATGGCCATAAACACAGGCATGGACATAAAAAGGATCATGAATCTCACAAACAGCATAGGCATGAAATTGGTTATGGGCACAGAAATGGCCATGGGCATGGGCACAGAAATGGCCATGGGCACAGAAATGGCCATGGCCATGGGCACAGAAATGGCCATGGGCACAGAAATGGCCATGGGCATGGGCACAAAAAACATGGTAAAAATGATAAGCATAAACATCCAACCCACAAATCTTCTGAGGAGTCCAGTGAAAGGGGTTTTCATCAAAATGAAACCCTCACATCATCCAGTGCTGAAATAGCATCAGAGCTAGTTAATCCCGGGGTTGCAAGAAAGGAAACCAGTACACCTGCAGAATCACTAATTCTTCCTGATACTTCTTTATTTAATGGGGTGCCAGATCACATTGGATCTCCTGTCCCCAGATGTCCTGGAAAACCATGGAAAGAAATTACAGATCTTCCACCTTCTTCTAGCTTCCCCAGAGAATTCACAAATGAGGATCTCTTGCCTTCTGCCATAGAAAACATCAATCCAGCAACGGAAAACCCAACACCTGCCCAAGACCTTGATCTCTCAGATGCTGTAGCATAGTTCCAACGTTGTTGGATCTTTTTCAGAAATTATACATAGAAAAATGAGAAAACTAGTGCCTTTTGAAATTTATAAAATACGAAGAGGCAAAAGCTCCTATTCTGTTAGCTAAGATACTCAAGCAGGTCACCAGCATTTCTGGGGACCTAAGACCATATGGCAATACTCTGCATTTGCATACATTTGCAAAGATGTAAATCAGGCAATGGCACCAGTGATTCAGAACCAGTCTAGTAAAGGGACCAGGCAAGGCAAGGCAACAGCCTTCTGCTGCAGAAGTTAAAATTGTATCTCACCTGCCTCAAAGTTGCTATAAGCAGGAAGTGAATCACTGCATCAGTTCTCACTGTATGATGTTTAAAACGGTGGCACAAAGAATTCCACAGATTACATGAAGAATCTCAACCAAATATGGGTAAGACAAAAGCAAGTCAATGTAGAGCAAGGATGCCCTTCTTAGATATCTGAAACAATATTTCTCTAATTTACTGGAGTGAATCTTTTAAAGAACAAAATAAAGGAACCTATTTTACGTGTCAATTTCTTTAAACAAATTAATATTACCACCTGTCTATCACTAGCAGGTTGTTCTGTTGAATGAGATAGCAGGGACAGCTGAGAGAATTCTAAATAGAGGACCTTTATTATTTGTATGCATATTATGTTAAATATACAGTAGAGGTGCTGTGATTGACATATTTTTCACGTGGCACAAATATAACTGATCAGATGACAAAATGGCAAAGGCTTGAGTTACGTAAAATTTGTCTGCCTACTCCCATTTTTAGGTTGTGTGTAATTTAGAGACTGGACTGAATTTTCTACTCTGGTTATCTACTGAAGCTTGAGTTTTTGGTGGGATGCCTTAGCTAAAAAGCACCAAATAGTTCCAGCAAATTAAAATATGTTTGCCCTCTGTATGGATCAAATAACTCAGCTGAAAAAACACCCAGCAATAAATAATTGCTTTAATGCCAGATAAATTCAGCAGTGTGAACCACCCATAAAAAGTTATTGAAAGGGTAAGGTGCTACAAATGGTAACACTTCACCAGTTTTGTTGTAAAAGACCACATTGCTTGAAACCACAGTATAAGTATCCTCCAACACAGTTGCAGAGACAAAAAGGATATTCTCTGAAATTGTTCATCCCAGCTATGGGGATCACTGTGGCTCCAAGACTATATACTCAACAGCTGGGAATGTGTCCTTCTTTTGTGTACTGTGCTTCTATTGCCATCACCTCATAGGTGTGGAAGAACGAGTTAGATGAAGACTACTTAGAGAATGTGAAACAGATGGATCAATAGGGTTAGGAGGTTTTGGCAATAAAGGTCCAAAAGGATCTTGGAAGAGAAGAGAGCTACAAGAAAAGGTCAGAAGACACAGAAGCAGAAAGGACAGAGGTAGGTTGGAATGATATGGATTGGGTGAAAAGAACAAAAGAAAACAGCAACTTAGCGTCAAAAATAGAAACAGAGTAAACGGGATAGAGAAGTGACCTGGCCAAGGAGCAAAAAAGGTCAGGAACTGGAGAGGGGAGGTAAGAGCAAAAATAAAAAGCAAAAGACCTGTGCAGGAGGGTCTCTCCAATCATGACAGGACAATCCTCTACACGTGGCAGAACTGAACTCATACCTCCTGAATCTAAACATTCCCTGACAGCGTAGGCACATGTCCACCCTTCAGTGTCTAATTCCTTCAGGTGGGAACAACCTTCTGTGTTCAGTTACTTCCCCAGCTCACAAGGTAGATGACCACACTGTGATCAAAAGAACTGAGCCCTGCTCATAATTCATGTTGAGGGAGAATCCTTACGATTTTGCATGTGCAATTTCTTTTTCTTTGTTGTTTTTTTTTTTCCTAATTGCTTTAAAAGCTACATTAAAATTATGTTTTAAAAGTCATGAAATTCAAAACTAGAAAATGTCCTGGTGAGTATAAATTCGGCCTGGTTATGCGCATCTAATCATTTTTTTTAATACAGTATAATTGGCTGCCATATAGACATATATTAGATAGATAGTTATCTGTTATGGCTGGTGATGTATAATCAGAAACACTGTACTACTTTTCTTTCTGAAAACAAAGTTATCAGTCTGTAACAAGTCATACAACTTAGCTGGAGCCTCATTTTAGGGAAAGATATAAAAATAACCGCTCCTGGATCTATCATTAATCAAATCCTGCATTTTTTCTTTCATTTCTTTCCTTGCAGGACAAAATGCAAAGTTTTCTTTTTTTTTAGTACATGACAAGCACTAAACTCACAAATCAAGGCAAGGAAAACCCTTGACAGTTGCCTTTAATTGCTTGCTGCTTTTCCTTTTTCTAAATATTAACCGGTATAATTTTGGCTATAACTGGGAATTCTTTCTGTGTGCTGTATTATTAAAAGTAGTATAAGCTCGAAACAGCTTTTCTTTAAATTACTGTAGCAATTTAATTAATTCAAAATTACAATAAAAGATGCAAAGAAGAGAAAAAACAAGGTTTTTTTTCTATCTCCCTCATCTGAATGAAAAGATAGCCACACCCTCACTACATTCTCCCTACAGGGCACACACACAGGACCACAAGTAGTGAGACAGACTGAGTGGTCAGAGCAGGGTAATGAAAGGTAAGACTCCTAGATTCTTGACTGCCTTGAATTTACAACGTGCTATAGTGATGATTTGAGGTTTCATTAATGTTTAGTACAAAGATGACAATTTCAACTGCTTGTTTTTATGATCTATAAAGTAATTACTTAAAAAAAATCATTCTGGAGTTAAAATCAAAGTGTTTCAGTCTAAAAATTTTGAAACAGAATGTTCTGATATTTTTAGAATGGAACATTTCAATTTCTCATTGACACGTTCCCACAGAAAGTTTTAATTATAACAACACAGCACTTTCTGATGGAAAAAATATGCTCTCAGAAAACTACTGACCAGGCCCATTTCAAGTCTGCTGCTGACGAGCTCTGCAAAGCTACCAGTTCCTCCTAGTGCTGGAATCATGCGGGAGTGCTCTATGCAGTGCACTGCGGTGCTTAACAAGTACTTTTCTCCTCTGTCAGCAGATGGCAGATTTTTTGCCACAGGGGGTTTATGATCTCCAAATTAGGGTTTTGTGATTGCCAGGAAAGGTTTAGTGGGCTTAACGTTCAGCATTTCTTCTGGGTTAGTGACACTGCAGGTAAAAACACCACATCTGTGCAACCTGTTTTAAATATTAAGCTCTATTAATAGAGCATAAAAAGTTTGCCAGTTACTTATTATGAGCAAAGTGTACAAGTAATGCTCTAAGTCTAATTTCATGAACATAAAAAATAATAGCTAGTCCTGCACCAGAAAAATTGCATTCCTACTTACGCAGATAATCGGAACAAGGAGTCTGGGGTATGAAAATGTGTCTGAATTAAGTCTCTGTTCATGATACTGCTGAGATCCAGAGCCACCTGATGGCCTTTCTGCAGCTTTCGGGATTTAATGTTTCTCTCTCTTGTTCATTCCATCTGAGACAATGGGACAAAATATATATTTTAACTGACATCTGAAAAATACCTCAACTTTTCTATAGAGGGTCTATTGGATTTTTGCTATAATTCTGACATGACCTTTTAATCACACTCGGCAATTCAAATCATCCCCTAACGCTATGTTCACATAGCGTAACTAGCCATGGGAGAGAGATGTGCAGGCACCTGATAACAGAAATGGGGAGTATTAACCATGACCAGTGGCATCTGATGAGATGTAAGAACCCATTTCTTTCCTCGTTTTCTCAGTTCTCTCAGCCAACAAGATAATTGCTCCCAATTTAGGAATACCAGCTCTGTCGATAGAATGGGTCTAAATGGCTACAGAGTTAGAAATGACAACACTGCATGGCCATTGTCATGTAGACAGAGCTGTACCAAATCCAATGTACACATTCCTCAAATATCCGTAAAAAAACAATGGGTATAGATATTTTCAATTCTGTGACCAGGTTCTCACACACAACACCTAATTCTGCTATGTTTACAGGACTACGTTGGTATAATTCAGCTTCTATGGTTTTAATTAAGCGTTAAGTAAAATTCATTTGGTAAAATGTAATTAATAACACAATGTTTCTACTGCATTCTAAAATAAGTGAAAGGTTGCTTTAAGGAGGAAAAAGTGAAGGCTTTCCTAATTGGGTAAGGCATCTTGCTATAATGAATACTAGTATTACTGCTGTTCCTGAACTGGTTTCAATCTGCTGCTCAGTGAAAACCCAAACGTAAGCTCCAAAGGAGTAACTCTTATCCGTATAGAGTAACAGGCATTATAAACCTGATAGCGATTCTTTTCTCTTTTGCCATGAACACTGATAGTGCTGATCTGCGGGTTGAAGATTGGGCATTAACCTACTGGTTTCACACAGCAAACTACTTACCTTGCTGTTTTAGTTCAAAGTGAGTCACAGAGAATGAGAATTCCCCATAGAATCCAGAGTCATGCCAAAGAAGTATATTTGCTTTAAAACTGCAGAGCCTGAACCCAAAATATCTTTTATGGGAAGCCATTGTATGAGTTCAGTGGATGACTCTCCACCTTCCACTGGATGTACTTATTACAGGAGCCCTACCAGACCTCTTGGCTTGAAATGAAAAAACAGTTGTGTGAGCAAAAGTCCAGGGAGTGAACAAACAGACCTGATTAAGGTAGGGAATGAATGAGGATGTACCTTTTGTTCAGGGAAGATGTATTTTTATTATGAAAAACTCAAACAGTTGGGTTACACAGGTATGAAGGATTATTGATTTCAAGGGGGGAACATAATGCTCATCAACAGAACAAGGGGAGCTACAGCATATTTAAAGACAGACTTCGACCTGCACGCCCAAAACACTATAGTTCAGTGCCTTGAAAAATCCACCAAACTCACGTAAAAAAATTTAAACAGTAAAGGAGTGTTGTTTTATTTCTTATTCTAATGCTTAAGCATGTCAGCAGAAGTTAATTCCTTGCCATTCAATCCAACAGAAAAAAGATTAATGCCATAAAACATCACAGAGAAGTAAATCTATTGTAGGTGAATTCTCTTCACTCATATGTGCCAGCTGTTCTACTAGCTATGTATTAACTAAAAGGGTAGTAACACTCACAAAATTAATAAAAATCAAGGGATATAATAGGATATCCCTCAGCTTCCCAAGAATCAATCAAGTATTGGTAATATGCTTTGTAAAAAAAAAAAAAATCATTTGTTCCAGAAGGTATGTAGAATTCAGACTGATCATTTAGCCAGTCTTGTGACTGCTAAACTAACATCTCGTTTGAGCACAGGGGCCTGATTTTAAATTGTGCTGAGAAGCCTGTGCTCCCATTAGCTTTAAATAGCATTGTGGGTACTCGGCATTTCTAAAAATCAGGCCTTGGAGCACTCAGCCAGAGCATATGGTGTAGAAAATTGATACTACTTGGAAGAGGCTGAGATGGACATTGAGCAGTGCAACACCTCCTTGCAAGCAGAAAAGTGTAATTACAGGCAGTATTAACCCTCAAAATAGCTTTTATATTTTGAGAAGTTTTGGGAATTGGTGCAGCTCCTGGCATTAACCACAGTGGCACTAGTGGTTTAAGAGCTTTTTTTCCTGGCTCAAATACAGAGACTAGGGTGTTCTGGGCAATGTTTTGTCATGCTTCCTTATTCTGTTGACCTCTTCCACAATAGAAGCAAGATGGAAGAAGCAGCCAAAAATAGCATGAACTATGAGATCACCTCTTTCTTCAGAGTTCCATGCAGATGTACATTAGGTTTACAAACAACTCTGCTTCATTTAAGCTACTTTTCTACCATAAGACAACCAAGATGCCTCTGAAACTTTCACTAAAGTTGATAGTTGATACAACTTGGTTGAAGGTGATACAACTTGGTTGTAGCTGACAGGCTAGCATAGGAGTAGCATCATTATGAAGGTCATAATGCATCTGCACTCTGCTTCACACGCTGGACAGAATTAATCAGCAAAGGCATTTCTGTATTAGCACTACTGTAGCTCTTCTCTTTTTCACCATAAATACATATTAGCCACCAGCAACTGGAACCAATGAACATACATACTATTTGCAAACCTGCAAGAATAACCTGTCAATTGGCAACACTGTGCCTGGCTACCTGTTTTTGTCAATGAAGAACTACATTAAATTGATCTAAGACTGCAACACTAACCTTCCACTAAATCTTTGTATAAGGAAACTAATTTTAGTCTGCATAGGGACTATCCATTTCTTCATGAACAATTACTCTGCACAGAGGTGTTGATCATACAGAGTCATACTTGTTTGAAAAATCACCTCAGATCCTGAAGAACCCAAACTGGTTTGATCCGCAAGTAGAGTGAACTCTTGGGAAATGCAGCCCCTAATGCTCTGTAGAACTCAGTCCTAACACAATTATTCACTCTGGCAAGACACTGACAATTGTTCAGAGCAGAAGATGACTAAACCCATTGCTGACATTGAAGTAAATCACCATCACCTCTATTGCCATGGGTTGCCTCAGTCACAGATTAAGACTTGATCTTTATGCGCTGGCTCAAGGGGCCCATGCAAATTGTAACAGGCTGTCATCAACTGCTGTAAATAAAAAAAATGGTTCTGAAGGCCACAGACAAACTGTCTGCAACTAATGAGTCTGACAAAATTAGTCTGAATCACAAAATGAGTCTGACTAATAAAAACACACTTATATATCCAATCCCCCGTGACATACCTTTGAAATGGCAACTGATGTATTCATGATCGATATACCTTGCCCAGTGCCATTCATGAGTGGGAAATGGCATGTATGAGCTAAGTGCTATAATCTCAAAGAATAACGATTTCACAGCAAGAGACTGTAACGCTAAAAAATTCGTCATCTCTAATATACTTTTACTTATTTACAGCCTGCATTGCTGATTCTCAATCAAGCTAACAGGCTGCTACAGGAGAAATTCACTCTGACCTAATGTTCAGACAGACGCCAGGAGAAATAGTCAAACACCATTTGATAACTGGTGATGAAGTACAAAACAAGAACATTATGAGAAAGGGCTGTTCTGTCCAAGCACACTCAATAATATAGCAATCAGATGGTTAAATAATATCAACATACTATTTTCAAGATAGCTAAGACAGTATTATCACTGCCTCCAAAGCTTGTTTCGTTCTTTTCAAGGCCGCACTGTGCAAACACAGCAGCTGTGCTGGGTTTGCTGTGCAGGGCATGTGGGTTCAGTCATCTCAGAGCCAAAAGACTGAGAGAATGAGCAGATGAAGGGTAGAAAGAAGCTGCAATATGTAACATGCTAGACAGATGTAGAAACACCAGCAGCAGTTTTTGGATAAATGTTTTGCAGATAATTCTGCAATGACTATGAAGAGTCTTAGTCTACAAAGCTCAGCCCATTAAAGAGATTCCACAGAAAGCATGTCTGATGTCAGTATTCTCAAGTATCTAATATTACAGTTATTTATTATACATTTTCACTCAAAAGACATCTACTTAAATAAAAGATGAAAGGTATTTGATAAAAGGTTGATAACAGATCAATTTATCATAACAATCTTACCATAAAAAACGTAATTTCACTTGCATTTTGAAAGGTTTCCAAGCACTGCACAGCTGAATGTAACTGACACATTTTAATACATACAGACAGAATCCATCAGCTCAAGATCACGCTGAATTTTTTTTGGAACAATTTTTTCTTCTTGCTTATCTACCTACTGCATTTTTTCACAGCTGTCTTTACCCAGGGGAAAAATATTAATGCCAAAGTAATATCAAAAAGCAGCTATCTTGAAGCAGGAGTGAATATTTTCTAAATGATAAAGTCACTCTTCTTCTCCCTCCTTTCTTTGCAGTATTTCCTCCTGAAAGCATGGGAGTGCGCTTGCTTTCTCATCACTCTTGCTACCCTAAACAACTGAGATAGCTTTGTTCTTCTGCACCAGCAGTTCTGCTCATGAACACTGAAACTGAATTTCCTTTTTTAGACAGCAAGGACGCAGACTTTCTTCCTCTTCTCCCTCCCTCTGCCTCCCCTCCCCCTCCTACAGTCTTTGCTGTGCCCTCATCTTACCTTCAACAGCAGAAGAAATCCATGCTGCAGTTTTTTTCCTCCTTAGCAGCTCTATGGCAACAGCAGCTCTGAGACCGCACTCCTTTACTGTTCCTTCTCACTTTTCTCTCTTGCCTTCTGCATAAAGATACACAGATTGTTTGCCCAGTAAATTAGCAAAGACAGTTCTGACGTGATATAAATTAACAAACACAATTCTAACCTGATTACAGAAAAAGAAGCGTGCTCCTGAGGGTACAAAGTTATATTCCCAGAAGAGATGAATGCTAGCAATGCAAATTAATAATAGTAAGGGAACTCAGAGAACTCCTTTTGGGTAATAAACTGTAAAATCATCTTCATGATAATTTGGCTTTCTTGGACAGAAACGTGAAAAAGACTCTGAGCTTAAGGCACACAAAATATCACACCCAAACGAAGTCCTGAAACTCAAGGATCTTGTCATTGTTTGAGTCTATTTGCTATTAACACATAAATGAAATCAGTTGTTTGTTTGTTAGATTTCTGATGAAATAAAAGGAATGATGTCATACAAGATCTTGTAGTTTCAGAATCCATGGAAAAGTGTATATCAGAATATATTTAGAAATGGAAACACAAGCTACAGAAGACAAAAGAACAAGCAAAGAAAAAATATCAGTAACTGGGTGGTTACCAAATACCATAGTATCTGCCTGCTTTGAAATTAGGATTTTCCTGACTTTGCAACTTTTAAGTTAATCAGAAGAATGAGCTACAAATAAAAGTTTAATATGACAGCAAATAAACAACTCCTTCAGACTCAGAAGCAATTATTACCAGCAGCTGTTAAATGAAATTAAATTACCTATCACAAAACTACTCTGAACAGCAGCATATGTATTGCAAAAAGCTGCCAGTAAATTATAATCTAATCATTTTCAATACACGCATGAAATAAATTAATCAACAAATTTCTGCAATTCAGCGTGGACACTTGTTTCTGTCTCCTGCTGCGTAAAGAACAAAGGTTTCTGGCCACTGCCAACTGCTACGACATGACGAGTTACAGTGTATGCCCTGGATTAGCACAAGCAATGCCACAGTTACTCCTGGTGAAAATAATGTCATCACCTGCATCCTGTCTGTGCTTGCACCAGTGGATGTCCATGCTTGCTTGCGTCAGTGACCCCAGGAAAATGTAGGCAGCTGCTTCTGGGTGCAACCTGAGAGGAAAAGAATGAATTCCCTTCCATCCTGCACCTTTTATGTTCATTTTTGTCTCATCTGGCAGTATTCAACTAACATACAAAATATAATGTAATAGCATTCTGGGATGGGTTAAAGCACAAACAATTGGAACTAAGGACTGGCCTGTAGAGGCTTCATAAGACCAAAAAGAAACCCTAGACAACAGAGCAGAACAGTTACAAGACAGTTTCTAAGCAGCCCACTTGGCATTTCATGGGCACACATTTCAGATCCAATAATGACAACAGCACGCATCTGTAACACTGTTACAGAGAAAAGCCTTGTAATATTTAAATTTTTCATCCCCAAAAAATCTCAGAAGGATTAACAAAACAAACAAAAAAAATTATTAAACAAGTCACAGTGTTTACCTTGAGTAATTTTTTAAACTTTTATGCAGGTAGAACCTCAGCCTCCCACCCAGAACTGACTGCTTTGGAGGGTGAAGCAGAGCACGCAAAGCAACCAGTCCCAGCCTTAGACAGCTTGCAGTCTAAGAGAACCTTCAAAGACAAGAGATTTTAATTGCCATTTTACAGGCGGGTGAAACAAGGGCACAAAGCTGAAACTACTCATCTGTAATTTCATATTAAGCCAGTATAAGTAACAGAAGCAAAACTCAGGGAATCTGAGCGATAGTTACCTGCAGAAACAAGTAGACTCTATTTTCTTACAAAAAGTAAAGCTCAGTAGAAAACTTTCAGTTTCTAAAAATGAAGATTTACCTTGAGGCAATACTTCTGACTACATTGCTCATTTTATTAATGACACAGTGTTCAACTTTATTGTTGACATTTACATGTCGTAACAAGGTCTATAAACTGCAAAATACTGTTTTGGAGGTTAAAATGCTGTGCTAGAGAACAAGGAAGAGACTTCAGTTAACACATAAGGCTGGATATGGACAGAAAGAGCTTCTGTTAAAGAGCAACTAAATCATTTCTATGATACCTTACTCTTGCTCTTGAGAGACGCACAAGTTTTAAATATTCTAATAATAAAGACCTGGAAGACACTCATACCGAAGCTTTCTGTGCAATGCTGGATCAGTTGATAAAATCTAGCCATTTTGCTGTCACTAATCTGAGATGGCCCTCATAACTCATAGCATTGTACATAAACTCAGAAAAGCACAGCATGCTTGTTCTGATGTCTAAAAGTGCAATTTGGATGGGGAAGGACAGCGTTGCGTGACTTGGGCGCATCAGTCAGGACATAGGGCATCTATCAAGGTAAGTGTACCTACAACATACATTACAGATTATTATTTCATTACCACAAACTCTGGTCTTGTGAATATACCCCTGTAAAATCAAAGAACTGCTTGGCCTTCTTGATGTTTTCACCTTGGCTTGGTTCACATGTATTAGTTCCTCCTACTAAGAATATAACACTCAATTTTTTTTTATCAATGAGGAAAGGTACTCATAATTAAATACAGAATACAGCTCTGCCTGTAGTGGCTGTTCCAAAAATTAAACAACTGAAATCAGCTCAGCAATTAAAAAAAAACTTCAAGCATCAACAGTGGATTTCAAATTGAGTAATCATGAGAATAACTAACTTACACAGATGGTTAACCACTATCAGAAGGAAAAATGTTTTCTTCAAAAGAATGCATAGGCTCACATTTACCTTTCTCTCAGAACTGGAAAAAATGTTCTTTGCAGACTGTCACAGAAATATATGACGTGCACTATTTCATGGTCTTCCAACTGACTTAAACGTAACCAGAGTACTCTGTCAGGATGTTATCAGCAGCTGCCACCTGCTTAATCTCTCTAGCTTTCTCTACTTCTGTAATAGAAAGAACAAACTCTACCTTGAAAGTATGCATGTTAACTTCTATCAAAGATTTCTAAGCCTCCTAACATTACTTATCTTCACGTGTTTCAAACATTTGCCCACACATAACCTCTGAGGCAAATACTATCACCCCCACTTTACAGAGAGGAAAACTGAAGTGCAGAAAGAGCTCTCATTCCAATAAAAGTCAATGACAAGTCTCTAATAAATATCATCTGTTCAATTTTATTGCTGAAATTACATGTCTGTGGTTACATTGGGAGTCTTTAACACAGCAGAGAACGGAGCTAAGATGACTCCATGTCTTGGGCCTGACTAAAAGCCTCAAAAACTGCAAGAAAGAATCTAATCGCTCAATCAAGGAGAACATTCAAGACCTAAAAATATGGCTATTGAATTTTATAGAATGCAGGGGACCAAATGACTAAGAAAATCATAGAAAGAAAAATTTATTTCTCTTTAAAGTATTTGGGTTGGGATTTTATTGTGCCAACATTCTTTCTATTACCAGAATAAATCACAAGACCACTATAAGTGATCCCATATGATATTTTTCTTACTTTATACTCATTTAAAGAATTAACAGTAATTTACACCCTTCTTCTAAGAAAGAAAATACTAATTTTCTAAAATTAGCACTATCTTTTTATTAGAAGCCCAACATAATGCTCACTGAAGTAAATGAGAAATTTTTCACGAGTTCAAAGGCCGCTGGATGAAACTATATGTACCTATTATAAAAATAAGTAGTATTTAGCTTCCCTTAGTTCTTCAGATTTTTGACCCTCTAACACAGGGCTGAGAATCCCAGTTTCCTCTGAGGCCCCAGAACATTTCTGCCACTTCCCTTCAGCGGCAGATTACAAGAACTTTCCCACTGTATAAAAGAGAAGCCATCTTTCTTAAAAATTCACGGAAAACTTCATTATTCCAGAATAAGAAATCCATAACAGATAACTTGAGACCTCTGAAGGAACTGAGGTCACTACAAGTCTGAATTTAAGCTCCAACTAACCTGAAATACTGAATTGACGCAGCTTTGCTGTTTCTTTAAAAAAAATAACAAGAAAATTAAACGGTTTAACAAATGAATATCATAAATTTAAAAAAAAATCTTGCTGGGAATGAGAGAACTTAAGCTAACAAACAAAACTATACAAAACTGAAGCAGGAACACTCCTTGGAGAGTTGTGCTAGCAGCAATTAGAGAGCACAAGCCACAAACCACCATACATGCATTTCATACAAGTGAGTCAGCTGGTCAGCAAAAGGTCCTATCCACTCTGGAGCTCCTGCGCAAGTCTGAATATCTTCAGTAGACTAAGCATGTGTGACAAATTAACTAAAGCAGCTTCAATCCCACTGGCTTCCTATAGTGCTTGGCTCCTAAATCATTTAAGTATTTTTGAAAATGTTCCTTATTGGACTAGTGCACAGCTGTGCAGTGAGACAAAACTTCAACTGGGAAAGAAAATTCTGTGTCTGGATGTACTTTCAATTCACTCGACAAGGACATCATTGAGATTTCACAACACAAGTTTGATTACAGTTACAAAGAGCAGAAATATGTCAAAGCATAACAAAGTTATTTTACAACTTTAACAAAGGATGACAAAGCAAGCCAAGCAGCCTAAGGTAGGAAAGTCATCATAATGTGAATTTCAAATTGTGCTGAGATACTAAAGACACAAAGCAAGCTTTCTCAGTGCATTAAAAACATGCATCTTATAAATTCTTATTATGTAGTTTGTTTAGATTACAATTTCAGTGGAATGACAAAAAAGTGTAAGTTAACATTAATGAAAACCTGCGGCTGTATTTAAACAACAAGCACGGGACTCCTGGAATTTGGACTTTCTCTCTCCCCTGGAGGTTTTCCGGAATCTTTCCTATCCACTCCTACATCTGAGGAAGCATGCTTTTGTTTAGGCAGGATCCTCTGGGAATGATGAATTGAAAAACATTACTTCTTGCTAACAACACCCTAACAAATCATCTTGATCCTTAAGGTGACCTACTGTGAATAAACTCTGTTTACAATTACTTTCTTTGCCCTGCTAGTTGTGGCAATCAAGTAAAATACAGCACGTACTCTAGCATCAGAATTGCAAATGCAGGAGAGGAACTTGGGTTCTTCCAGGTTTCCCGTGAAGTACATGACAGTTTCATGGTAAATTCAAATCATGGTATGAGAATCCTAAAAGGAGATTTCTGAAATTTCCTAATGCAAACTGTGACATCGCCTTTGCCAGAATATTGATGAGCAGGGATTGCTCAACTAGAGCTCAGTTTCAGGAGGTGTCAGCTCCTACTGCTTTCTTTAGATACATCATTCTTTACTTCAATCTGCATGAATAATGACTGGAAACCCAGCTGCTAAACCAGCTAGTCCATCTGTTACCCCCTGGTAATAAATGTATAATTATGTTCGCTCTCACTAAAGAGCTCATGATTCACCAGGGTTGTCTTTTGGGGAGACATCTACTGAAGTATATTGTGTGCACATGTAACTGTGGCTGTGGATCCTATCTTTAGTAGCACATATTATTCAGTATCTTTGTGGTATCTCTTCTGCCTGATAACATGAACTTGGTTCTTGAAGAGCAAGTTTTCAGTTGAGACTGCTCTAGAAAACTTAGATTTCATGCCAGGGGGGCATAACAAATCCCAGTGTCAATCCAAGGTTCTTTTCCGTGACAAAATACGACCTTTCGATACCTCTCACTATGATGCTTCATACTTAGAACACAAATAATCCCAGACAGAGCACGGCTACCACCAGTCTAAAAATACACAAATTAGATACGAGATCACAAATGAAATGGCTGTTTGCTATGCTATAACCAAAGACATTTCTCAAACACTGTATTCAGGTACACAGGTTTTAAAGAGTACAAAATGTCATTTTTTTTCCCCTCTAGTACAGTTAGAGTCATTGCTAGGACAACAATCCTGGGTTTCTGCTATCTTGTTTCAGGAGAAGAGCAGACTGATTCAGTGTTTCCAAGCCTCTGCTTATCCAAAGTTAATGAAACAAAATTTCTTTCCTCTTTGTAGTTGGTGAAAGAAGTCAATGATTTTCACTGGAGGAAAGGCTGGATTGCTTTTCCTCATATGCCTTGATGTGGAACATCCATATGAATGAAACTTTTTAAGATGGGAACTGATGATTTGCTTCTTAAAACATAATTTCGTGCAACACTTAAGGCAAATAGAGAGCATCTGATGAGAGGCCACATGCCCAGGGACTATCTGATTCTATAGCAGTGGATTAAAATAACAACGAAGCAGAGCAAATAACATGGCCAACTAATCAGATCTGTCAAATTCCGTCAAACTCTGCCACGACCATGTGACAGGACATACCAACACGTCCACAGACTTTTCTGTATACTCAAGCATCAGGTAAATCACGGAAGAGCAAAATCCTCAGGCGTGGAAGTTTCAAGCTGCTCTATAAAGGCCAGCGATGCGGAGCTCTGGGGGCAGGTAGCACTGTTTGGCTCCACAGTTGCCTTATGCCCGCATTAAGAAATCTTGGCATCTGATGGAGAGACTCCCGGATGCCTTTATCACAGAGGTTAAATAACAAAATGAATTTTAAAACTGTCCCTTGATTCAAGTTAATAGTAAAAAAAAACATTTTCTGAGGTTTGGGGTATTTTTATGTCAGTGGGATGAAGTTTGGTCAAGTGGAGTAAAACAAGACTAGCAGCAACTTAGAGCAATGGAGACAGTTTCTCCTGTAACTATCCCTAAACAAGGCTAGGAAAGCCTTGTTAGTTAATAACTACTTTTCTCAAAACTGAACTTTCAAAGTGGTTTGAATACACTGGTAATCTGAAATGACACTAATTTCTTTACAGGAAAAGATAAACTAGATACTTGTTTCTGAGATCACAAATGTTGTTTAAAAAAGACATTTAAAGCCTGTGGAAAAAGATGACCTACCTTCCTGAAATTCCCACGTCAAGAAATCTTTTCTACTCAAGTTTGCAAATATGCCAAGACCTAACTGCAATGCTTAAATAAATATATACATTCTACAGCTTGCTTAATAAATGTTCAAGATCCTTAATAAAAACAAATATTCAGCAGTGTTTTTTCTTCCGTTTAGACCCAAAGTCATTTTTAATGGGAAATCTAACTGTGCCAACCCCATGTTTGTGTTCTTTCATCAGTCCATCCTGGTTTTTTTATAACCAGAGGTTTATGGGTCCACGCAAACTGCTGTCATCCATTTTAAAAGGCCTACGGTTATTGCTGCACTGCTGTCTAAATTGCAAATACAAGATGCATCCTTAATATTTTTTACCGGCATAGGTGGACAAAACTTGAGAGCATGGGGTGGTGTGGGGAGGTGGTGTCAACGGAGGAGCTATATTTATGTAATTTAGCTGGGATATTGGTGTCACGTTATTTCTAAACATAATATAGCTCCAGCAAATGCTACCATAGGAAGAGCTAATGTACATTTAGTCTTTCAGAGATTCCCTTTATGGATATTCTAGATGGTTCTGGACAATTTACAATATTCATGACAAGTAAAGGGTCGAGCTTTTCAAGCACTGCCTCCATTTGTTCATATATAATCACTATGGAAACAAGTTTGAGAAGTGACACACATAAACCCATTAAACTTGGCACAAATTACTGCTTACAATTTCTATTATTTGCCTACATAAGAAATATTGATGAACGGATTATTGGGAAGCCTGAGAAGAGCATTAAAATGATCAATATTTTTTTCTATGGTGTTACGGAAGCAACGGGCACGATCACCGATCGTTTTGTTGAATCGGTTCGCACAGAAACATTTCCCTTACTGCTTTATTTTGCACTGCACTAACCTTTAAATCAGTCTTGACAGATTTTTTTTGCAGACATCGCTGTACTGTGAACTGCAGCATCTCGCAGCACCGCGTTTTCAGCAGCACCCTGAGGACCACCCCGCCTCTCTCCTACACATACTCTCCAAAATACGCCTTCATCCCCTTTGGAAATCATCCACCTTTAACACCCCGTGACAAATTTGCATGATTCAGCTAGCTGCTGCCTTCCACCCGGGCGGACGGAGCACCGCCGGGCCCGCCCGGCCTGGTCACCGCCGTGCCGGTCCCCACACAACCCCCCCGCGCGGGGCCGGGGCCGCCTCAGGCGCCACCATCTCCCCCCATCACCTCAGCTCCCCTCACGGCCCCGCCGGCCGTCGCTCCCTGTCCCTCAACGCTGCCCCCCTCGCTAACCAACGCGGACCGAGCCCCCGCTGCCCCTCACCAGAAAGCGAGGAGGGAGAATTAGGGTGTGTTTTGCCTAGCAGGGAGGAGAAGGGAGCCATTTCGGGAGTGTGGGGAGGGAGGGGAACCCCGCGGCCCAGAAGCCTGGCCGCCTGCGCCCGCCCGAGGAAGCTGCTCTCTTCTGTCACCCCGACTCCAGGCAACGGAGCTTTAAAAATAACCGACATGGCGGGAGAAAGGCAGCCATGCCACGGAGCCGCTCTGCCCGCCCCAGCCAGTGCCACATGGCCTGCTCGGTGCTCCCCCCACGGCCCAGCCCGGCCGCCCTCACCCCCCCATGCCGCCCTCGCCCCTTCCCG
>VWZZ01007696.1:778499-798561 GCA_013399095.1 Psophia crepitans | reverse complement strand
GCTTTCCGTCAGGGGGGCGCTGTGCGCTGCGGCGTGAGTAAGGCTGTGTTATCCGGGATTGAGCCGTATTTTTCCGGTGGGTTTTTGTTCACCTGAAGGCGTGGGTGGTCTTGTGTCGCACTGGGAGCTGAGGGCTCGGGTTAGGAGCACCTCAGCCGGTGGGGAGAGGGTAGGAGTTCCTCCATTGGCAAAATACCAGAGCACCTGCTGGAACGGTCTGTCACAGGTTCCAGATCTGGCTTTTGGCAGCCAAGGTGGCAGTTGTGCTTCTGTGTGTTACTTGCGACCGTGTTAACCGCTTGTTCTGTTTGGTGACAGAGACCATGGCGGCCCAGAGGGAATGGACCCTGATGGTGTCATTGAGGTGAGCGCATGGGAATGGACTTGAGAATTTAATCCTGGATGGATATAGGGGTTGGATTTAATATTTTCTAATTTTTTCTCTATTACAGAGCAATTGGAATGAGATTGTTGACAATTTTGATGATATGAATTTAAAAGAATCCCTTCTAAGGGGCATTTATGCTTATGGTTTTGAGAAGCCTTCAGCTATCCAGCAGAGAGCTATTATTCCATGCATCAAAGGTATGCGGGTGATTCATTAGTTGATATCAGCATTGGATAATTAGAAAGTGTTGTAAAATACGTACGCTGTCTTATTAGTGCGCAATGATACCTATTTTTAATCCTTATTGAACAAGTGATGTGATGGTACACCATCTTTCGGGACTGACCTGAAATGGAGAGAACTCGTAATACTGATCACTTATTTCAAAGGGAATACAGTAAAACTAAAAACATGAATGACCTCTGTGGGAACAGTAAATGTGTATCCTACTTTTTTTAGGGTATGATGTGATTGCTCAAGCTCAGTCAGGTACTGGCAAGACAGCCACATTTGCTATTTCCATCCTGCAGCAGTTGGAGATTGATCTCAAGGAGACCCAAGCACTAGTATTGGCCCCTACCAGAGAACTGGCTCAACAGGTATTGATAGCGTAGTTAAAAAAAAAAAGCTGCTTGTGTGTTGCATAGGTTTCAGGTTTCACAACTGTGAGACAATAAACAGACTTCTTAAGGGGCTGTTAACTAATATCCATTCAGAACCCTTTTGTGTTGAGTAATGGGGGATACAAACTGGCTTCTGTCCCACAAGTTCTCTGCCTGCTTGAAAAGCCCAGTCGATGCCTGTGCAGGGTGTGCTGGGGCAGGGTTGCAGGAGCCACCTGCTGTACTGTATGTAGTTCTGAGGGAGTATTTCCAGCAGAAAAACAAAATACAAGATACGTTACTAAAGCAGAGTGTTCTGAGTGGAAACAAAACTTACTTTTGGAAGCTATTTGAACTTGCATGCAGTTGTGCAACATGAAAACTGCAGTGCGCATGTGGTCACTTCATTGTTTTGTATTTTTGTGATGTTTTCCTTACTGAATGTTAGTGCATGTCTACTTCACCTTCAAGGCTTGGTATTTTGTTTCATTAAGTGGGAGTGTTTAAATTTACAGGATACTTAATTGTTAGGATTAATGTATACATCAGCATGGGATCTTAAGATGAAATGTTAAACAGAGCTCAGAGTAGAAAACAGATTATGTACTGCTTGTCTTTTTTAACTGGAATATACTGAGATGCCAGTGCTATAGTGAAGATTCTTCTTGAAGGTAAAACTAAGCATAGTAAATCAGACAGGAAATCTGTTAAAAAAAAAAAAATCAGTTAAACAGGAACCTCTGAGAATGTTTGGCCTCTGGTCTACTCTGAAGACATTGGTGAGATGAGACTTGTTTCAGAGCCTGGCATATAGCAGTGCACTTGTACACTCTTACGAACTTCCTGCAAGTGCTTAACATGCAGGGCTTGGCAGTTCAGCACCTCTGTTCACTTCTGGAGGCCCTGCTTTTTAACTTGATAATAGCAGGTGCATGATAGTCACTTCAGCTCAACTAGTAAGGCCAAAAACTTAACTTTAGTGCCCCTCTGACTTAAGCTTTCTAGTGAACAACTTCAATAACAAGCAGTTGGGCAAAACCATTAGCAACTGTCTTTCTAACTTAGAGCTGCATAATCCTTGTTCTGTTAGCTTCCAAAGTCCATAAGTGCTAATGATAACAGAGCTTAATCTTTAATGTACGAGGAACTACTACTAATGGAAGGGTTTTATTTTAGATTCAAAAGGTAATTCTGGCCCTTGGAGACTACATGGGAGCAACGTGCCATGCTTGTATTGGTGGTACAAATGTTCGCAATGAAATGCAAAAACTGCAGGCTGAGGCTCCTCACATTGTGGTTGGAACTCCAGGGCGTGTGTTTGATATGTTAAACAGACGCTACCTTTGTAAGTATGAACTTAATTTTGCTCTTGATAACATTTCACCGAGTGTGAAATTTATGTCATACATTTGCTGCCATTGTAGAGGGTTGTACTGGAAAGCTTAATCCTGAAGGAGAGTGGCATTAATAAAAGTATGTGGCGAGTTTCTGAAACTTCATGATCCCCCTTTTTTTTAATAGCACCTAAATGGATCAAAATGTTTGTTCTGGATGAAGCTGATGAAATGTTGAGCCGTGGATTTAAGGATCAAATTTATGAGATCTTTCAAAAATTAAGCACAAACATCCAGGTAAAAACCCTTTTGCATGGTTAAATTAGTGGGTGCAGGTTTGGTTACAGTGTAACTGGGAACTGCTGAATTGTACCTAAGCCACCAGCTTTCACTTAGACACGCTAACACGGAGCGATGCCTTCCAGGTTGTGTTGCTATCAGCTACAATGCCGATGGATGTGTTGGAAGTGACTAAAAAGTTTATGAGAGATCCCATACGTATTTTGGTGAAGAAAGAAGAGCTGACTCTGGAGGGTATCAAGCAGTTCTACATTAATGTGGAAAGAGAGGTTGGTGTCAGTGGTACTTGGTCTGGCTGGAAGAGTTTGGAGTTTCAGTTCTCTACCTTCTTGTTAAAGCACTGTGCTAAAATTACAGAAACTGAGGCTGAGCTTTGGTTTCTGTAATAATGCTAGTAGAGTAAATGCAAGAAGAAGACCAACTATGCACTCGATCAAAAATGACTGGGGTGGACCTCTTTCTTAATGTCCAGTGTCCTGTGTCTTAAGATCTGGTGCAACATTAGCTTGGAGTCTTGTTCATACTTCTCAAGTGATACTGAATAGAATTGCTCACTAGAGCATGCTTAACTGGGTGTAGCTTTTGAGTTTCATTCCTTGGTGGGGTTCTTGCTATGTACGGAACCGGCAGTGGCATGATGTGTTTCCTGGTGTCCTTTGTCCTGTGCAGGAATGGAAGCTGGATACGCTCTGTGACTTGTATGAGACCCTGACTATTACGCAGGCTGTTATTTTCCTGAATACAAGGAGAAAAGTGGACTGGCTTACAGAGAAAATGCATGCCAGGGACTTCACAGTCTCGGCTCTGGTAAGAATCGATACCCAAGTTCTGGAATGCTGTATACTTACTGAAAAATCAGGATGAGCTGTGTTGTAGTGAGAAGCAGGAAAGTTATAATATAGCTGTGCAGTGCTGTATTATCGTTCCCCCTGCTTAAAGAAAAATGCTTCCCCCTATCCCTACCTGCCTTGTTCCCACGGCAGGTAGGGACGCTGGGTTTCAAACATCACTTTGTTTTTTAAAGGCTATTCCAGTATGGAGCGCTGGAACTGTAGTAATTAAACTTTTATCTACAGCATGGTGACATGGACCAGAAGGAACGGGATGTTATCATGAGGGAGTTTAGGTCAGGATCGAGCCGTGTCCTGATCACCACTGACTTGCTGGTGAGTATCTTACACTGAACATGTTCCTGCTGAAATCTGGTGCCAAAAGCTTCATAACTCAGTGAAGGTTCTTGTAGCCTGAACTGTTTGGAGCTTCTTGGAAGAGTAAAGACTACGCTCCACTATGGGCTACACGGTTGTAGTTCATCACTAACCATGTGGTCGACAAAAGCACAGAACAGCTCATTTAATCTAAAGCTTGTGACTTGCATTAAGGAATCTGTATTGCTTTTCAGGCCCGTGGCATTGATGTGCAGCAAGTGTCACTGGTTATAAATTATGACCTGCCGACCAATCGTGAAAACTACATTCACAGGTTAGTTGGCTCTGCCCTCTGGTTGGTGTGCCATGCTGAGTGCCATGTCCTCTGCAGGAGTCGGCACAGCCCTCCCCTGCGTTTCCCTTTAGTCTGTACCAGTGACAGGAGGTGTTACGCATCCCTGCGTGCAGTAACTGCCAAAAAAGCGAGCAGGAAACAAACTACTTGTGGTTCTGCTCTAAAGCCCTGACTTGCACAGCCAGGGCTCTGAAAGGAGGGAGGAGCAGAGCTTTTTGGACAATAAAACAAAGCAGTGGGAAAACTTAGATGTGTGAGTTCAGTGATGGCTCCTCACTTGCTCCATCTTTGATTGCAGACGTGTGGGGAAACTGCCAGCTACTGAACTGCCTTTTTGTCACGTAGGTGGTGCAGTATGATGTCAGAAGCCATTACTGGTGTAGTGTCTGCAGAGCAGTGTTGGCTGGATCTGTAGGTCCTAGCTAAGCTTCAGCTGCTCAGTGCCTAGGCCTTAATACTTGTAGCAGACCAGCTGCACAGGAGGACTGCCTTTGCTCCTGGAGGTCCCACCTGTGTTTGTGTTGTGTGCCTTGTTCGCTCGTCGCAGTGGGGTTCTGTCCTCGCTGGTGTGTCTTCTGGTAGTAACTTGTCTTGTTGCCCTGGGCTTAGTTACTGCTTCCAGTGACTCTCCCTAAATTAAGTAAACTGTGCTTTGTTACTTGATATAAAAAAATACAGAAGTCAGTAGCAGCAGTTGATGACACGAGATGGTGCTCAGAAATGGCGTTGACATAATTTAGGATGTGGATTCATAAGCGGCACAGTTTGAATAAAGAGCGAGTTGGTATTTAGATATTTCTTTTGTTGTGATTATTCAGTAAGTTTTGTGAGCCGGTTTTGTGTATTTAGCTCGTGCTGACTAGGTGCTTTATTGTGCAGCCTGCAGGAAAGTGGAACTGATGGTGGGTGCAGCTGAACTGTACTGTGATGTCTGAGGGACTGACTTGGGCTTACACAAAAGTGTCGAGCTTGGATCTTTCTGGTTTAAAACCCAAACCCTAAGTTTTCCCACTGGAAACAGTTCTGTGGAATTAAATTTCTCAAGTTGAGGGTGTTGCTCCATGTTACTGGATATAATTGGATTAACTGGAAACGGTCTGATTTTTGAACAACAGCTTATCCTTGGTGGGCCATGCGTTCGGGACACTGGATGCATGGGCATGGGGGGGTGTGTTGGGTGGAGGGGAGGGAGGCTGAGCTAGGCCTTCAACACCACAGCACCAAACTTAAATAAGGATCTTGCTTTGCAGCCAGAGTAACCTTTCCTTTCCTGACCAGAGCTGACTGCGGTAGCTGCTAGTGCTGTGAGCAGCATAAGCTGCCCAGCGGCAGATAGCAGAGCAGCACTTAATGACTGGATCTTGCTAAGGCTCGAAGCGCATCAGCTAACTTGTGTGTAACTGTTTGCTTTTTGTGCAGGATTGGCCGGGGCGGCCGTTTTGGCAGAAAAGGCGTGGCTATAAACTTTGTCACTGAAGAGGACAAGAGGATCCTGCGAGACATTGAGACTTTCTACAATACTACAGTGGAGGAGATGCCCATGAATGTGGCTGATCTCATTTAATCCCTGGGATGAGGTGGTTGTGAATGCAGTGCTCGCTGTTGCTGAATAGGCGATTCACAACGTGCATTGTGCTTCTTTCTTTGGGGATACACTGAATCTTGTCTCAATGCTCATAACGGATCAGAAATACAGATTTTTGATAAGCGAAGCGACTTTTTGTCGTGAGCTCTCGTGGGGAAAGCCGCTGGCTTTATCCACTTTAGGGTTAGACTGTTGGGGTTGGGTGGAAAGTCATGGGGTCTGTAAATTTTTTCTTTATTAGAAATTTATTTCCTAGTTCCATAGAAGTGGTTGTATTAGATGTTCTTTATCATTTAATAATTTACTTATGGACTAAAAGATATAAGTGCTGTATAAAGTCAGCCAATTATGTTAAACTAGCCTACCTTCCTTTATTGTATGTACTTACACTTCAGATCAAATTGGAAAGGCCTTTCAAAATCTGAACTTTTATAAGAGCATTAAAATGCATTTTTGTTTCATATGTATTTATTCAATAAAGTATTTAATTAGTGGTAAGTGTGATCTGGACCCTGTTGCTAAGCCCCAGCAAGCAAGCAATCATACTATTGTCTTAGTTAGGGTTAAACCCAGTAAAATTTGCCATATTGCACATGTCTTAATGAAGTTTGAATGTTCAATAAAATACTTCTATATTCACTTAAACTGTAAATAGCTGCTTCTTGCTTAGAGGGGTGTCTGCCTTGTAGGGGAGGTGCCTGAGGAAGTGTAGAGGGTTCAGCTGGGGGCATGTGTGCTTGTGCATGTGCCCAGAGCTCTGGTACTGGACCAGTTGCTGGGCTTTACTGAGCCTCTAGGGTGTTAGCAACTGCAAGGGCTGTTGCTGGAGTCCTTGGACTGCTGCAGCTCCTGGGTGAGAGATGTTGCTCACAGAAGAGCGAGCACTGACTTGAAGCTCCTTTCCCCTTTCCTACAGAAATGGTGCTTCCACTAACCCCTAGGGCAGGTGTGGAAGGGACAGATTCCTCACCAGGAGCTGTGCTCTTCATCGAGGGGATGGTCAAAAGCTTTAAAAACTGCTTTGTGAGGAAGCATATAAAAGAGCAACTCCATGCTCTGACCTGCCCTACCCTTCACTGCATTTTTTTGTAATGTAGGCTGGAGCAAAAAAGAAGTGTTGCAATGCATCTACTAGAAACGATTTCTGCAGCATTTAACAAACAGCCAAACACAAGGCCATGCTCCCTCAGGAGCAGGGTTCAGCCTGAAGCCCTGTGTTGAACAAAGATGTGATCACACCCAAGTCAGTGCTCTGAGAACCCAAGTGACACAGCTGACAGAACAACTTCCTTCCAAAGCACAGCATCACTGAGCATAGGCTGGCTGCTGCATTTCCCTGTGGCAGTGTGCCCCTGAGACTTGCCAAGCAGGAGCATGGCTGGCCCTGCTGCAGCCAGAGATCTTCAGCCTAGCGTAAAATCGGACAGATCCCAGCCTGAGCTTTTCCAACTGCTGAGCAGTCCTTTTATTGCAAAACCCAGTACAAAAGCCTGCAGGCCCCTGCCCCAGCACTTCACCACCCACAAAACAAAAAGCTGCTCTGCAGCCAGCAGTTAAGTGTTCTGTGTTAGCTGCTGCATCACCAGGGCACAGAGACTCATCAGCTGCAGGAATTCATCAGCACCATCGGCCAAGCATTTGTCTACTTCCTGCAAATAGAAAAGAGAAGATAAACCCCTTCTAAAATGGTGGTGCTCAAGACAGCTCTCGCTTAGGTTACAACAGAGAACACCAAGATGAAGCCTGTCAGCTGTTTCATTAATTGGCAACCACCTCTCCAGTGGTCACACATCACACCCCCGTCGCACCAAACTGGGAGAGGTTACCTCTCCAGGCTCTGCCTTCTGGAGGTTTGGAGAGGAAGGGGTGCACCGCTCGCTCTGCAGTGCTGCTGGAGCACCACTCTGCAGGTCCCCACCGCTCCCTGCCTGCCTTCAGCGTGTTTAGCAAGATCTCCGCCCCAGCTGTCCCATCTCCTTGCTCAGAACTTACCACTAAATCTTGCCTTAATGTTCCCGCCCAATTTATACTACAAAAAACCAAACAAAAACCCAAATGTGCCTCCCCAAGCCTCTTCCCTGAGCCCCATCAGAACAATATAACTAACATGGGTAATAATCCACTGAACCGGACTTCAACTCCTCCGCATGAAATTTCTCAGGACAAAAATTTAGGTTCTACCAAGAAACAAAGAACTAAAAACCCCAACAAACCATTATGTATACTTCTGGGGAGAGAGAGCGCGTGAACAAACATTAATCAGTGGAGATGAATGTGTTGGGTTTGTTGTTGCTTGTTTTTTTTTTAACTCGAGCTACAGACTTACCGCAAGTTTCTCAACCATGACAGATTTCTGCTTGTCGCTGTAATCTTCGCTCTCAACAATGGTATCGTGCAGCTGGTTTACAAGCTGAGCAACAGCATACCCTTCGTTTATGAGATTCTGTGTCAGGCAGGGAAGAAAATGGAAATAACTCAGCAGCAGAAGCACCACAAACTGGAAAACCAATCTGAAAAATTGCGTCTGAACTGACAGACTCCACTGAAGTTCGCTATGGGCCTTGGCCGAGGAGGAGTCAGTGGTTTGTGTCCAGTCCAGCACCCTGCCTGGCAGGGACCCGAGGGGGCTGCAGCTGTACAGCAATCGTTTTGCCCAAATATCCTTCCAGCTTCTGGCAACTCACATCTCGGGGATTTTGTGAGCTAGAGACATTTTAAGCATTGAACAACCTCCACGGAACCTGTCCAATCTTATTCTATAATTAGGAAAGCTTAGCATCCACAGCATCATGTGGCAGTTTCACAGCCTTCACATTTTAAAGTGCCACCTACTTTGATTTATTTTTTTCATCTGGTAGTTGCTTGCCTTAGGCACAGAGAGATCTGTAAGGCCAGAACTTTTTTAATAAAATAAAAACCATGGCAACTAAAGATAGTTTTGTGCTTTGTTTGGTTTTAAATCAGTAGTGCCCAGGTACAAAACCAGCAAATACCGAGAACAGCGTTCCATGAAGCCATTTAGGTAGAGAGAAGTTTATGAAACAAGAAAGAGTTGGTGCAGCCTTATTTTCCTGTACAGCACGACACACAGCTGCACTTTACAGAAGCGCGCATTCCAACTGTGTCAACTGCACATTGAGCAGCAATACTTGAAACAAGCCCCCACCGCAAAGTACCTACTCTAGAGGAGAACAGTTTCCAGCTAGTACACTGGATGAGGTTGGATCATGGTTTGATGAAAGGCTACACCTGCTCTAAGGGCTGAGAAAATCCCTATCGTCACCTCTTCAGAGGAACACATGCTACACATCGTGGTAAGTAAATGCGACATCTGCACAAGTCCTGGCACAACTCTAAGATCTGCTGCAAGTTTACAGGAGAATAAATCCAGTTGCAAAGCCAGAGGCCCTGCCAGAACTGTCCGATGAGGCTCCGCCAAGTAGAACGCAGGAGGCTGACCAACACTGGCTGGTGTCACACAGGCATGGAACATTCCACTGGAAGGGGTACTATGGCATGCTCCCTTCTGTCAGGGACAACTCCTTGATTTTAAATCCCATTCGAGACTGTCTGGACCTCCTTTAAGCTCATGAGATTGAAGAAGGGGGAGTTCCTAAAGAGAGTAAGAACCTTTTCTACAGTAAAGGAAACAGATCCAACTCTATAAACCTGTAGCTCGTGCCTTCTCCGGCAAGATCTATTTTAAGTCACTGTAGTTTATAAGACAAACTTACTTAGAGTACACTGCTAAGATTAACATGAAATATATTTAAACTGAAGACTTATTACAGCTTTATTCAGCTACTTCTCACCTAACGGCTTCTGTGTAACCAACAAGGCGACTAGTCCAGTCCACTGAAGACACAGTTCTAAAGGCCCGAGACAAATGTCTCACTCGGAATTCCTACTCTGCCTAATTCTGCCCAACAGCTCCACACATCACCAGTTTAACTCAGGAGAAAGCTGGACTCACGTCGGTAGGGAACCTTATTTGCAACTCTGGCAGCTCCTCCTCAGAAGGGAAAGCTCAGAGTACTAACTGGTAAGAGATGTACTTCCTGCAGCACGCAGCCCAACTGACCTGCGGCCAAACGTTCTCCGGCTGCAGCCGAGCAACAAAGGATTCATGGGGCACTGACCCAGAAAACTACCCAGGCCAGAGCACAAACAGGACTCTACCTTTGCCAGCGTCTCCAGTTTCTCAAATGAACCACTCTGGCAGACAGACAGCAGTTCATCCGTCGTTTCTTTAGGGATGACCTGTAACAAGAAGTTTCATTTCTCAGTTCCAGCTTTGTAAACTTCAAACTGAAGTTGATGCTCACAGTAACAGACACGAGCTGTTTATGAAGGAGGCCGCTTTAGCATTTCGTCCCTTTACACACCCAACCACTCCCAAGCAGGTATACAAGACAGACTAGCCAAATTTTAAGTGCGAGCTAGGCTGTAGTATTTGTCCTGCGTTGGTGATATTAAAATAAAAACTATGTAATGACAGTGAATTGTCAAAGTCACCCTCATAAACCCAACACTCAATCACTCATTCAGGGCACTGACAAGTGGAAGACGTACTTCAACAATTACATCGGCCAACGCTTTCTGTACCGTTCTACACCTAACCAAACCAGCAAATAAGTTTTCTCTCCAGTGACGCACCAGGGACATACAAGAAAAGCACAATGCAACAAGATCAGACAATAAATCAGAAGAAAAAAAAAAGCTGACAGATGCCAGTATTTAGCTCTGAGCAGGGATGCAGTGCCTACATTCTCCTCTCCACTCGTCATTCCTGTCAGTTGAGTGTCTGGACAGTTTGGTTTCAAAGCTTCTTCATTAATCTCTTGTACTAAGTAGAGTGTCACAAAGGTTATGCACGACCAAGAACTTGAAGTCTTTATGAAGACGTAAAGTTGGGTTCCTTCGGTTTAAACAAGCATTATTCAATAATGGAATTTCACGCTTCTCTTCCCTGTCATTACGGTCAGCTCCTGACAGGTTTCTTAGAAATTATGATTTACAGACACCCGTCAGTGAAATCCAGCTCTTTTCTACAGGTAGGTACACAAAACTGAATGATTTCACTGAGAAAGCTGTTTAAAACTGTTTTATAAAACATGTGCAGTAGCAATCGCCTCTAGTTCCATCAGAGTGAAAACCTCACAGCCCTCACAATTAGTTCTGATGGTGGCACCTTCAAGGGAAGGTCATTAAAGCCCATTTATTTTTCAGTTCCTCAACTCCTAATCTCACATTTCTCACTTTAGGAGTAAGTGTTTTGTTGCTATAGGAACCCCTTCACACAAGTTTTGTTAAATGCATTTCCTCTCCAGTTTTTCTTGTCCCTGTCAGTATTATCTATGTCATTCTAGAAGAAATCACTGCTGTTTTGTTAAAAAGCAAGATCCTACGCACATCCTTGAAGAGACACTCTCACTGTGAACGTTAAGTTGAAAATGAGCTGCTACTGGAAGTCGGTCCCCTGTGGTGTTTCCAAACCATGGTTTGCAATGATCTATACTTATACACACACGTCCACATATAAATACAAACACATAAAAGCTCCAAAAAGACATTCTAGTCTACTGTCCCACAAAAGGCAACACATTTTGCGTTCATGGGCAGGATATTTCAATTTTAGCTTGAATTAGAAGACTATTTATTTTAGTTTTTCTTGACTTACAGAATAAGTTGCTAGAAACTTGCTATGTAGTAAGTGTACAGAATCATGCAGTCTTTTAAATTTCGGTGGATACCGTGTTGGTACCATACTACAATACTAATGGGTAAAAAACCCACTTTTTTAATTGCACGTTGAGCAAAGGTAGATACAGGTAGCAAGTACACTTACTATACAAATGCTTTCCAGAGTAATTATGGGAAACACTGTAAAGCACAGCTTACCCCAGCAATTTCAGTGACTATCTTCTCTGTGATCTCTTTCCCACCCATTAGGCGAGTGGCACTTTGAAGAAAAGTAATTGCTTTTCTTAAGTCGCCTTCTGACACTTTCACAAGGTAAGATACTGCCTGAAAAACAACATCACAAAATGCAAGTTAGATGTTTGCTATTAATTAAAATCCAGTATGCTTTCTCAGCACATTGATTTTAAAATATCAAGTAGTGCCTAAAGCAGATTGTCACAGACAGGCACAACGCACAAGTTACAAAGCAACCTGTCTCCTGATATAAATGTGTGCTGGCCACTTCAGAATGAAGCACGGTTTAATACAAGCATACTCAGCACGGAACAAAGCGTCCTATGGTTTTGCTTCAATTTTCTCTGGTGGACATTTCTCTTTTTAGGAAGACTCTTAAAATTCATCCCATATGGAAGGAGAACAGTAGCTAAGTGAGTTTATATATTGTATTTAATACAATGGAGCAGTCTGGAAAAGCATGTTCACTTCGCCCCTTTCAGGGTAATGCAATTATGCACCGGACCAAGCAATAAAATTCCATGGCAACCATGAAGTTACCTCACTACTGATTTTCACATGTTCCTTCTCAGAAACCTCCAATAGCCTCTGCTCTTGGATTTTGTCTGACAAAGGCTTGAAGCGGAATTTGGAGCATCGAGATGTTAAAGGTTCAATTATTCTGAAAGAAAGGAAGGTAAGTGCTTGGTGAATGAATGCATGGCTCAAGTTCATACAGACAAAGCTATCAAGGCAGAAAAGGCATCAACCTCTCTGTGAAGAAGGAAGTACAGAACAGGAAAAGCAACAAGTCCAAATAAGCAACACATTCCACACGCACCTGCTGATGTAGTTACAAATAAGGCAGAAACGTGTTGTTTTAGATTCTTTCTCCATTGTGCGTCTTAAGGCTGCCTGGGCTGCTGGTGTCATTGAGTCTGCTTCATCCAGGATTACAATTTTAAACGGAGGACAAACTTTACCACTGAAAAATAAGAAATCTCTTATCCAGGAGACATGCAATGTATAGACAAAAAAAAAAAAATTATCACTGCAAATAATTATTCATATTTCACTTAAGTATTTATATCCAATAAACAGAACACATTCAGAGGTTCAGTGCTTCTGATTATTACAAGTATTAGTCCTTTATCCAAAAATAAAGGGGGGCACTGGGTTCCCATAGAAAGAACGACACTTGAATACTGCAAGTCTTCTAAAATACAGACTTCTGCTTTAAGTTTCTTTTTTTAACAACTAATGCAGGTCGTCTTTTTACAGGCTTCCTGATTCCCTGAACTTTAAAGAACACTCAGCAGACTCATTTCAGTACACAAGACCATTTTGTGCCAGATAGTCCTGGCACATAGCTTCTTCCTGCTACTTTCCACAATCTGTTTTTTCCCCACACGTACAACTTCACATGCACAGGGCTTCTCATCATCTAATGCCAGAATCTTGTTAGCATCTTATAAACTAGCACCCATTTTGTATGAGATGCTGCAGATTGAGGTACTAAAGAAGTAACTTGCACCACAATTTACCCAAAGAAGCTTTACTATGGTAGTCAGACAACATTTGCAAAGACAACAACGTACCACCAAACCCAGGCAGCTTGATCTTTTGGGGTCTTCCATATCTGCCTCTCTCTAACAGCAACAGTAAGAGTTCCTCCCAGGCATTCAAATTCTCAACATGAAATTGCATGAAGTCAAAGCTTAGCCAAAACACTGCCTGTGTTGCAAACTTCTGGGCAATGCTGGACCATTATTTGTATTAGAATTATAAAAAAAACCTAAACAAACCCAACCACATGCTTTGTCCTTAAGCAAGAAAGTCCATCAGAGCCAGCCCCAACCCAGCACTTACTCTGAACGGCTTCCAGATGCAGTTAGCTGAGCGAAAGACTTCACTTTTTCCCGAATCACTTGTATTCCACGCTCATCAGATGCATTTAACTCGAGGACTCTTTGCCGGAATAATTCAGGCCTGCAAAATTTGTATTACAACATGTTAGCTGCTAACTCTTGTAACGCTACATTACAAAGTATACGAACACTCCTTCCGCCCTTTTCGAATGGTTGATATTATTCTTGCCAGCACTACTAATTAGCATACTTTGTTAAAAGACAGTTGAGACCATTAAATGTTAGGTATGAATTTCCATTAGCTATTTTTACAATTGCTTCCCACGCTGCAGAAAACAGTGAAATGTAAAATTACACCAGTTACCCAGGAAAAAGAGTAGGAAGTTGGTTTCATAAGTTCAGAGCACTGTCTTATGTGCCTTTCTACTTATATGCTGGAAGAACAAGTAAAATGCCCAGAAACAGTCACCAGCAGTGCTCTGCCATTGCAATACTACCAGAAAGAAATATCTAGAAAGTACAATACAGGCTGTATTTAGCAGCAGTACTATACAGCAGCATCTCTGATAAAAAAAACCAAAACCAACCAACCAACAAACTGTAGATTTTAAATTCTGCGCATTCAAATGAACACACAACATGGAGGTGTCTTCCCACTATTAAACTAGAAGTGGTTCTTCCCAAAAAACCAACATGAGCCAAAAATTAAAGACGATGATGGGGGGCAGGGGGAGGGTCTAAAGTCACCATCAGATTTGCTCATAACATCAAACCATTTTCTCATCGATTTTTTCCTTACGGATCACTGAATTTACTACTTAAAATCTCCCGAGTGTTAGAAGTGAGTTGATGAACATACACATGCTGAATTTTAGTCTGGCTCCTGATATTACTTCCAAACACAATTCAATGGTGCATAACAGAAAGATTACGATTTAGACATTTTATGAAGTGCTTTGAGATCTATGTGTAGGTAACAACTTACTGAATATACTATTACCACTGGAATTCCTTTACAAAGTTCAGTAAGGCATATAAAAGCCTTTTCTTTTCTTACTCTTGGCTATATACGCGGCTGGTAGTCTCAAGTGTCATAAGTCTATATCGGTAACAGAACTCAATGACTTGTGACAGGACAAATGAGAAAGAAACCTCAAGTTAGAGCTGAATTAGAACGTGAAGATATTCCTGAAAGAGACCTAGAAGCTACATAAGAACAGGCACCGACCAGAGGCACGTTCTGTCACATGATTAGAAGACATGCGATAGTCGCTCACACCAAAGCAACTTGATTCCATCTTACCCGTAGAGTTCTCTAGCAGCTGCTAAAATAGTGGAAGTCTTTCCAGTTCCAGGCGGGCCATAGAACAGCAGATTGGGAAGCTGAAACAGCAAGGCACCTTTTTAAAAAAAGAAAAAAGCAAGCAAACAAAAGAAACCAAAGAGGAAAACCTACTGAAAATCTGAGCATCTAATAGAACAGAAACTATCTTCTACTCCTGGTAAATAATATCAAATTTTTCGCTTGTAGGTCATTGCACGCAGTGCTATAAAGGAGGACAAACAGTTGCTCTTTATAACACAGCATGAACAAGCTGGTTTTTGGTAGCACCATCACGTTTTATTGAAATGGATCCTTCAATTTGTATTTTATTTTGATATATCCTCTCCAGGTCATGTCTGCGATCAGTAAAGCCTACACAACTTCGCAGTGACATGGAAATTTATCCAAGGATGCCCATCAAACAGTCTGACTACTACTAGCAGTGCAGCCGTGACAAAATTCGGCACAGGTTAACTGTCCTGTACTTTCTCAGCAACCCAGATTGCCTTTTCAAGCCATGCTGGGAACTCTGTGCTGCCGTTAACTCTGCTGCAGGAAGTACAAGGCAGTTTGTGAATACCTGCACTATATTGCAGCGAGCGCAATGCAGACGTACCCTAACACTCATCACAGAGATGCTTGCAACAACTGACTGGAATGCTTAGTGCTGCAAAATTTCTACATCCATCCAAGGATTTTTCAAAGGAGACCAATGGCGTTTCTTAAAGAAATTAGGTTAACTGATCTTTCAAATAATTTAATTAATAACCTCAGCATGAAAAATAGGAATGCATTACAGAAATATGCTGACACAGGAAGATCAAAGCAGCACAGCCAAGACCGCAGTAATAATATAGGATGACATTTAGCAGCACAAAGCATAACATCTCACAACTTCAGAATGCAACTAAATATCTGCTAGATGGCTGGAATTCATCAGCTGGAATAAAGCACAAGCTGACTTTGTTTTGTATGTCAGTCAGAGGAACAGTATAAGCCTCTGCAGTTTCAATACAGATGGAAAACTACTAACACTAACGTAGGGCTAGTAAGACTTCATCTGGGAAGCCACGTGATGAATCCAAACTGGGAAAGGTAATTAAAGGAGTAAAGAGCCTATCTTATGAGAAATGACTTTTTTTGAAGAGCTTGATATAGTTACCCCAGCAAAGCAAAAGCTGAGAGGGAATATGACTGATCGCCATAAATGTATCAGAGCAACTCCGGGCCAAAGTTGCATAAACCACATTTGTGTAAGTTATCCACGACTAAACTTTGGCTGAAATCAAGAAGCTTTCTCATTAGCATAGGAGTGATAACTTTCTCTACTACTATTTCAAGCAACCCCTCCTACAAGTTATCAGGTTGCACTTTAAAACTGCTGCCCCTGACAGTAGGGGATGTTCCAGTTGTACATTATTCGAACAAGAATCCAAGGGACCCCTCTGATCAATAGCAAAAAGACAAACCTCTCAGTCTGGTTTCCTTTCCAGACTTTAATAAATGTTCTATTTTTAAAAAGAGACAACTAAAATTAGATTAGAGAATTTTATGCTGAATATAGCAAGCAATGCAGACAGAATGGGAACAGCAAAACCAAAGACACCAAAAGAGCAGAGAAAAATGCAGAAGCACACAATCCATAATCAGAAAATGAAAGAGACAGACCAGTTTGGTAACAACCATCCCATTTTAACAGCCAAGCTAAGACAGAGAACAGACTCAACTGTGTATGAACGAACTGTACAAGTACAGACAGTAGAATTTCAAACTTCAAACAATTTATAGTAAATAAATCAATTTTCAGTTTTGCCTGCTCTTTCTGCCAATCATTCATTGCTTGTTTCCCTAGTTACTAAAAAGCAAACAGCATTCAGTACTAACAAACATTTTTTTTCATGTTTAATTATATACCACATTACTATCCCCCTGTATCTTCCAGGAAAGCTCCAGTGAGAGGAAATGTTTACTGAATGACATCTGAAAATTCACCACATTAGGTCAGCAAACTGCAAGGGTAGACATTTTTGTGGAGGTTCATAATTTCATGCCTCTGTGCTAATTCACACAGTTCACTCTGTGCTAATTCACTACTTCTCAAAACAAGCACTAGCAGGTTTAATAAGAATCTGTTTCCTAATTCCATCAAACCCATTCTTTACTACTGGTTCTGTTTCAACCTCATTTATGCTTGTTTTTCGCTGAAGTCCTCACCAGTGCACACACTACAAGCACAGTCTAATCCTTTATGTAACTGTGGCAGTATTTTTAAACAGACTGCAACCCGATATGGTTACCCATTTTTCCGTGCTTGCCAGGGGTCAGCAGGATACCTGCAGGCATCATCCTGCTTATGGGAAAGTTACCACATAGAGTGCAAACCCCAAGTCCTTTTCTAGAAGTTTCAGTACAAATGAAAATGTAAATTGCAAAAATAATTCTACACCTAACTTTCTTTCCAGTCATTAAGATATCATCAAGTAAATGAAAGTGAGTACTATGACATTTGCCAGTTTCTTTGCAAAAAGAAACAGGTTTGGCAGACAGAAATTAACTTCTCCAGTTCAAAACCACTTGGAGACTGGCCTCCCCAATTTATGAGACGACACACGCTATTACAGATGGAGATATATCAGGGACTTGGAAAGTCCGGCTCCGTTTAGCAGTTCCCAAACCAAGGCCCACAGATACTTACAGGCCAATTAAGAAAGGACTGACTCCATTTTGGATGGATGGCCCCTCCCTGGCAGTGTTCAGGGTCAGGCTGGATGGGGCTTTGGGCAGCCTGCTCTAGTGGAGGGTGTCCCTGCCCATGGCAGGGGGGCTGGAACTAGATGGGCTTTAAGTTCCCTTCCAACTCAAACCATTCTATGATTTTATGGTTTTTAAGACTAAGGTTTAAATAAAGCACATTACACAAACCTACAGTGTTGTCACAGTTGTTTCTTTGATCTCCAAATTCAATGAGAACTTCTGAAATAAATACCAGCCACCTCACAGTTTAAGTTACACTTTCGCCTTTTTGACAGAATGAGGCCTTTCAAGAACCAACAAAAATGTCCAAATTTTAAAAGCCTCAAGTGTTTTCATGTACTTGCATGATTTTGTTCTCAAATGCCTCGCTGAGTTTGGGTAGCTGTGGCAAAATGAAAAGGCTCTAACTGTAAGCAGAAGTTACAACTTGTCTTTTCAACTCAGGAGGCAAAAAGTCAACATGAGCGTACAAGGCTCATAATCCGCGAAACATTGCTGATCTAGAAGCTGTAAGGTTTTAAATAGCTCTTGCTTAAAATAGAACTTCATAACCCATCACCTAAGCGATGTTACATGACCGATATGTCCAGACAGAATAGGTAGCAGCACTTCATTCCTCCTTAGCTGTTAACAGTTCCTTACTAATCACCTCAAGTGTGCAAATATTACAATATAGCAGCATTGCTGATGAAACCCAGATTTCTGTGGGTACAGCATTACATGACAAGGTCACGTTACAACAGCATTCTCAAAGTAAACTGAACCTGAGGACGTGAACTCAAGAAAGGAATTATACAAGTCTTGCCCAGTTCTGTCATACCGGCTTCATTTTGTCTCACTACGCTCAAAGTACTTCTGCTTTTGTAAGTTTCTATTAAATTAATATTTTCAGATAAAAATAGACTCACATTAGTCAAAACCAGATCTGCAGAGCGAATTGTCATAAAATTTTTACATACTAAAGACTACCTGTGCATTCTATACATCAGAGCACACCAACAGTGAGAGGCTTCTTGCAGAAACTTTGAAAGGTCCAAACTTTCTTTTAGCTCTTGATGAGCAGATAGCCATATCACAAAAGTCATTTTCAGAACATCCACCGACCCCTTCAGCTGCATTAGCAGTCCATGAAAACAGGGACAGCTTTTGGAGCATAAGAATGACCTTTCTAGGTGAAACATGGAGCAAGAAAAAAAAAAAAGTCAGCATGTATGAAGGAAGGAATTGTCCAGATTTGCAAGAAAGCACGGCCATCTCTTGGGTACCTATTTTATGCCTCCCTGCAGTCCCTCCACCTCCCCATCACATGGTCTGGAGGAAGTAACTATCATTCATACTGAATAGTTACGAAGTTTTTAATCCAAAAGCAAACACAAGTGTAAACAACAGCAACTGAAAATGCTCTGCTTACCCCCTTTATATTCTTTGTATTCTTATCTCCATCTATATTCTTAGATGCCAACACTGCAGCGCAGTTTGTGTCATCGTCACACTTGGCTTTTAAACCCAAAGAGATGTACATGGGAACTTCAACCTAAAATGTTTGGGGATCACTAACAAAGTAGTAGACCTGGCACTTCGAACTTTCCTCATTAGCAAACAGTATATTTGTTTTAATGTTTAGCAGTTTCATTGTAGCACTGATAGATCACTAGAACTGTTTACGAATGACTGGCAATCCAGAACCTTTTATCTAAGAAAAATTTCCCCTCGAATGTTAAAGTACTAGCTAAACAGTCATGTAGACACAACAAAATCCTTCCCAGATTTGAAACTATTAACAAGAAGTTTGCCAGCTGAGCTTTTCCAGAAGAATTCCAAACACCATCACAGAGCTGACGAGTTTGTGATGTTTAGAGGGCTGGAAATATCACAAATTTTACACATGTAATCACAACATACTACGAGCAAGTCACTTGGCTTGTTTGTAAAGTACCACTGTAAAAATGATCATTGCTGAGGTAGAAAAGAGGAGTTTTTCTAACAACGGGCTGAAGTTCCTGCCTAAACATACTGATTGGGCAGACATTATTGTTACACTCACATCAGCACCTTCCAAGGACTTCTTGAGCACGGCAACAACTTCATCCTGGAAGGCAACTTCATCCACATTTTTTGGGCGACTGAATAAAGAGACAATAAATGCAATTTATTAGCTGACAAGTTTCAGAAGAAAACTGAAATTGAGAAAAACAGTGTTTCTCTTTCTGACGACATCAGGTACTGAAGAATTACAGCGAATTTTCTCGTTGAGGCCAAAATCATAACAGGAAATCTGTCTAGGGCCTCTGGTCTGTATTACTGAAGTGATCTAATTTCTCAGGAAGCTGTTTGCCTAGCTCTATTGTAAACAGCAGCCCGGGCTGTTTTCAGAGGCAGAGTGGCATTGCAGACCGGTATTTTACCACTCGGTGAGCTGATAAAGGCTCCCAGGCGGAGACACCGACAGCTGCAGCCCCTTCGCTACACACCCAGCCCCTCTCCCACA